>OU744340.1:18414044-18709480 GCA_916610165.2 Gymnosoma rotundatum | reverse complement strand
CTAGGACGCTTAGTTACCGAGATAAATGAGTTTTATGTTTTCCATGTAAAAAAAATCAATTTTTGGGGATAAAATGAAATTTTTTGGTCCAACATTGAATTTTTTATTTTTTTATGTTTATAGTGATAACAGATTAAAGCCCTTTTTCTCCTAGGACGCTTAGTTACCGAGATAAATGAGTTTTAAGTTTTCCATGTAAAAAAAACCAATTTTTGGGGATAAAATGAAATTTTTTGGTCCAACATTGAATTTTTAATTTTTTTTACTTTTTATAGTGATAACAGGTTAAAGCCCTTTTTCTCCTAGGACGCTTAGTTACCGAGATAAATGAGTTTTAAGTATTCCATGTAAAAACAATTTTTGGGGATAAAATGAAATTTTTTGGTCCAACATTGAATTTTTAATTTTTTTTAATTTTTACAGTGATAACAGATTAAAGTTCTTTTTCTCCTAGGACGCTTAGTTACCGAGATAAATGAGTTTTAAGTTTTCCATGTAAAAGAAATCAATTTTTGGGGATAAAATGAAATTTTTTGGTCCAACATTGAATTTTTTATTTTTTTAATTTTTATAGTGATACCAGATTAAAGCTCTTTTTCTCCTAGGACGCTTAGTTACCGAGATAAATGAGTTTTAAGTATTCCATGTAAAAACAATTTTTGGGGATAAAATGAAATTTTTTGGTCCAACATTGAATTTTTAATTTTTTTTAATTTTTACAGTGATAACAGATTAAAGTTCTTTTTCTCCTAGGACGCTTAGTTACCGAGATAAATGAGTTTTAAGTTTTCCATGTAAAAGAAATCAATTTTTGGGGATAAAATGAAATTTTTTGGTCCAACATTGAATTTTTTATTTTTTTAATTTTTATAGTGATAACAGATTAAAGCCCTTTTTCTCCTAGGACGCTTAGTTACCGAGATAAATGAGTTTTAAGTTTTCCATGTAAAAAAAATCAATTTTTGGGGATAAAATGAAATTTTTTGGTCCAACATTGAATTTTTTAATTTTTATAGTGATAACAGATTAAAGCCCTTTTTCTCCTAGGACGCTTAGTTACCAACATTGAATTTTTTATTTTTTTAATTTTTATAGTGATAACAGATTAAAGCCCTTTTTCTCCTAGGACGCTTAGTTACCGAGATAAATGAGTTTTAAGTTTTCCATGTAAAAAAAAATCAATTTTTGGGGATAAAATGAAATTTTTTGGTCCAACATTGAATTTTTTATTTTTTTAATTTTTATAGTGATAACAGATTAAAGCCCTTTTTCTCCTAGGACGCTTAGTTACCGAGATAAATGAGTTTTAAGTTTTCCATGTAAAAAAAATCAATTTTTGGGGATAAAATTAAATTTTTTGGTCCAACATTAAATTTTTAATTTTTTTAATTTTTATAGTGATAACAGATTAAAGCCCTTTTTCTCCTAGGACGCTTAGTTACCGAGATAAATGAGTTTTATGTTTTCCATGTAAAAAAAATCAATTTTTGGGGATAAAATGAAATTTTTTGGTCCAACATTGAATTTTTTATTTTTTTATGTTTATAGTGATAACAGATTAAAGCCCTTTTTCTCCTAGGACGCTTAGTTACCAAGATAAATGAGTTTTAAGTTTTCCATGTAAAAAAAACCAATTTTTGGGGATAAAATGAAATTTTTTGGTCCAACATTGAATTTTTAATTTTTTTAATTTTTATAGTGATAACAGGTTAAAGCCCTTTTTCTCCTAGGACGCTTAGTTACCGAGATAAATGAGTTTTAAGTTTTCCATGTAAAAAAATCAATTTTTGGGGATAAAATGAAATTTTTTGGTCCAAAATTGAATTTTTTATTTTTTTAATTTTTATAGTGATAACAGATTAAAGCCCTTTTTCTCCTAGGACGCTTAGTTACCGAGATAAATGAGTTTTAAGTTTTCCATGTAAAAAAAATCAATTTTTAGGGATAAAATGAAATTTTTTGGTCCAACATTGAATTTTTTATTTTTTTAATTTTTATAGTGATAACAGATTAAAGCCCTTTTTCTCCTAGGACGCTTAGTTACCGAGATAAATGAGTTTTAAGTTTTCCATGTAAAAAAATCAATTTTTGGGGATAAAATGAAATTTTTTGGTCCAAAATTGAATTTTTTATTTTTTTAATTTTTATAGTGATAACAGATTAAAGTCCTTTTTCTCCTAGGACGCTTAGTTACCGAGATATATGAGTTTTAAGTCTTCCATGTAAAAAAAATAAATTTTTGGGGATAAAATGAAATTTTTTGGTCCAACATTGAATTTTTTATTTTTTTAATTTTTATAGTGACAACAGATTAAAGCCCTTTTTCTCCTAGGACGCTAAGTTACCGAGATAAATGAGTTTTAATTTTCCATGTAAAAAAAATCAATTTTTGGGGATAAAATGAAATTTTTTGGTCCAACATTGAATTTTTTATTTTTTTAATTTTTATAGTGATAACAGATTAAAGCCCTTTTTCTCCTAGGACGCTTAGTTACCGAGATAAATGAGTTTTAAGTTTTCCATGTAAAAAAAATCAATTTTTGGGGATAAAATGAAATTTTTTGGTCCAACATTGAATTTTTTATTTTTTTAATTTTTATAGTGATAACAGGAGGAAAAGGGCTTTAATCTGTTATCACTAAAAAAATTAAAAAATTAAAAAATTCAATTTAAAATTAAAAAAAATTGTTTGACCCCTCAAATTATTTTTATTACTTAGAAACCTTACAACTCATTTATCTCGGTAACTAAGCGTCCTACGAGGAAAGGGCTTTAACGTGTTATCACTAAAAAGATTAAAAAATTCAATTTAAAATTAAAAAAAATTGTTTGACCCCTCAAATTATTTTTTTTTACTTAGAAACCTTAAAACTCATTTATCTCGGTAACTAAGCGTCCTAGGAGGAAAAGGGCTTTAATGTGTTATCACTAAAAAAATTAAAAAAATTCAATTTAAAATTAAAAAACATTTTTTGACCCCTCAAATTATTTTTTTTACTTAGAAAACCTCATTTATCTCGGTAACTAAGCGTCCTAGGAGGAAAAGGGCTTTAATCTGTTATCACTAAAAAAATTAAAAAAATTAAAAAATTCAATTTAAAATTAAAAAAAAAATTTTTGACCCCTCAAATTATTTTTTTTACTAAGAAACCTTAAAACTCATTTATCTCGGTAACTAAGCGTCCTAGGAGGAAAAGGGCTTTAATCTGTTATCACTAAAAAAATTAAAAAAATTCAATTTAAAATTAAAAAAAATTTTTTGACCTCTCAAATTATTTTTTTTACTTAGAAACCTTAAAACTCATTTATCTCGGTAACTAAGCGTCCTAGGAGGAAAAGGGCTTTAATCTGTTATCACTAAAAAAAATTAAAAAATTCAATTTAAAATTAAAAAAAATTTTGACCCCACAAATTATTTTTTTTTACTAAGAAACCTTAAAACTCATTTATCTCGGTAACTAAGCGTCCTAGGAGGAAAAGGGCTTTAATCAGTTATCACTAAAAAAATTAAAAAAATTCAATTTAAAATTAAAAAAAATTTTTTGACCTCTCAAATTATTTTTTTTACTTAGAAACCTTAAAACTCATTTATCTCGGTAACTAAGCGTCCTAGGAGGAAAAGGGATTTAATCTGTTATCACTAAAAAAATTAAAAAAATTCAATTTAAAATTAAAAAAAATTTTTTGACCCCTGAAATAATTTTTTTTTTACTTAGAAACCTTAAAACTCATTTATCTCGGTAACTAAGCGTCCTAGGAGGGAATGTAGTTGTCATAAAATGAGCTTGTTCTCAATGAAGAATAGAGGAACCTAGAAAAAGAGCTAAAATACAATATCATACATGCCTTGCTCATGGCTGTGTAGGCGGATGTTTTAAATACCGAAATTTTTTTAATTCAGGTTCATTCTGTTTTTAATTTGAATTTAGTTAAATGATTTATTTGAAAACAAATGTTTTTCTTCTTGAGATGTTTATAAAATAAGAAAAAAAAAAATAGTTTTATATTTCCAACAAACTTGAAAATTTTTCGCAACATCAAGAGACAACTAAAAATGTGAGTCAAACAGAAAAAGAGGGAAAAATTAAATTAATTTTTTGTCATTTTATTAAGTTTGTGGATTTTTTCATTTGACTTGTTTAATTTGTAGTTTGACTTGTTTCGTTGTCATATAAAAAAATCTGCGGTTCATTGAAAAAAGTAACATTTTACTTCCGAATTGCTTTGCAAACTGTTTGCATTGTGTGAAATGTTGGTTTTAGTTTTATTTTTTTTTCCATTTTGCTAAACTTGTAGTTTTTGTACGAACTCAAATTTTTGGTTATTAGTTAAGTAAGTGGACATGTAGGTGTCTCTGAGTTAATATCTTATGAGAGAAGAAATAATTGTCGCAAAAAAAACCGACTTCAAAATAGATTTTAGGTGTCTCTCTATAACGGTTAAAAGTTTGGCAACATGCCTTTAATTAGGTTAACTATTTTGATGCCCTTTAATATACAAATCCAAATATATACTTAGCAATACAGTTTCTATGTAAATTTTTACGGTCTGTCTACAACTGTTCAAAAGTATGGCCATTTTATATTAAGATTTATTTTCTATAAATTTTTGCTATTGCTATTTTCAATTTAAGAGTGGTGCCCTTTACGGTTCATAATACACGTAAAAAAACCTATGTTGTATGGGGACATCCTTTAATTTTTAAAATTATGAATTGTTTTAAAGACGAAACCATTTCATTTCATTTAATTAATTTTCAAAATCAGTTTAGATATGACTGCGTTATGCAGGCACAATAATTTTACTGACTTTATAAAAGATTTGGTAGTTCTACTTTAATTAGCATAAATATACAATTTTCGCCTTTCGATGAAGTTTGAAAAAAAACAAGGCGAATTAATTATAAGGTGATAGCGATGGCGAATTCATGCATTTTCGCCGGTACTCTAACTGTCTTGTTATCCGCAACTATATATTGTTACAAAGAACATAATATGGTTTTTGTGACCATATCACAACTATGTTTTTCTCTGCGTGTAAAAGTATGAAAGATTCGACATTGCCGAATATAATGTATGACTTAAGGATACTTAGTTCTCGTTCTTTTATAAATTTTTTGTTTAGGTTGCAAGCAGAACAAATTCTGTATATAAATTAATAGAAAATAAAGGTATATTTCATATAAACGTATTATATTTAGTTTTTCTTAGATTCTCATGCATACACAAACAAATACTCAAGTGTTTCAAGTGAAAAACCGGAAAGTGTTATTAGGTTTGTTTGTTGGCTCAGAGACTGGCTGAGTGCGTATATAAGTGTTGGTTCTTTGTAGGTTATAGATGTCTGGATATTTGCCAACACAATTTTGTGAAGGAATTTAACTTGAATTGTTATTAAATAGAAAACAATAGTGCAATAAAAATTCGCTTCCACTTTAATGTGAAGCTCTATCGGCAAAAGCAAGAGATGAAAAAGTTTTCCTAAAAATATAATTTTTTTGTTTTATATACTTTAGGCATTTCAAAGTACAAAAGATAATTATATCGTTTATTATAAAATACAGCGAAAACAGATTTAAGTTTTTAAAAAAGTTTTTTTTTTTGAATTTAGTAAGTTCACACAAGATCGTAACAAAATCATTTTTTTAGACTTTTTTGAATCATTTTTACCTCACATAAACATTAAACTTTTTAGCAAAATTGCAATAAATTATTTAATTTTTAGCTGCAGATTTCTGAAAATAGGTTAAGAAGTTCAACAAATTATTTATCATATTTCTTTTTTCTTGTAGTTTTAATAAAACATCTTAAAGTTGAATCGATTATGTATATCTAAAAGATATATACTTTTAAAAGTGATTGAAAAGCACAATAACAACGAATTGAAAGTCCAACAAAAAATTTATTTTTGGTTAAAGCAAATATTTCACAATTAATAGAAAGCAAAAAGTCTATTATTTATAAAAAGCCAATAAAATTCAATTGTGTACCAATAAACAAACACAAAGGGCGCAATTGAACAAAAACAAAAGTAAAATTCTACAACGAACCTCCTGCCCCTTCTGTACAGTGTTTCTCATACCGATTTTAAGCTCTATAGAGTTGGAGTGCATTGCATCGATGGGCCATTTGTTTGTGATGGTATGAGTTATTTTATTATATTCTGTGGTTGCTAGTTATGTGTATAGTCTGTATTATTAATATATTTTTCCTGTTTAAGGCATCTAACTATTTCCAAAATAGAACTATGCAATCTCTCTACTGTCCAACAAATTGCACATTAAAATTATTCAGATTAATATTTATATTTCCAACGAATTTTTAAAAAGAAGTGAAGTCTTAAAAGTTGTACATTTGTACTAATTAACTCTTTTATGACATTAAAAAAATTTAACAAATAATTCTCAAATAAAAAGAGATGAAAAAGGGAAGCTCTCAAAATTTACTAAAAAAAAAACACTTAAAGTAACTTACAAACTAAAAATTTAGAAGTATAATAACAAAAACGAACAAAAACAAAGAAATAATTAAAAACAGCAACTTTTTATAAAAAAAACTGACATGAACTGACAATACAAATAAAATAAATCTATTGGGCTGTGTTGTAAACAGTGCTCTGAATACTGAGAAAGTGTAGCCTTCTATGATTAAATAAGAGGTCTGCATTCTCGTAAAGAGTCACAGCTCCCTTAAGGGCTAACAGATCAACCGGACAGAGATACTTTGAGATCCGAACAGCCTCCAGATTTCTCGACGCAGAGAAGCATTCTATCACCAATAATCATGCGCCCTCCACAAATTTCACAGCCATTTCCACCATGTAGACATCCACCCGCGCAAAATTAATTGCGCTGTAGATTGATCTAGAAGACGCACAACCCCCCTTACGTTTGAGAGCTCCCTGATAAACGGAGTAAGTCCTCTTGCTTCTCTCAAGAATATTTTCAATACGGCGAAAGTTCTCAAAGTTCTCATGAAAGGTGACACCCAGGTACTTAAGCTTGTCCGAAGTCCCAATCAGTTCTTGTCCGACAGTCAAACATCGTACATATGTATTGTCTACAATTCGGGTAAATATATTGCGCCTACCCTTAAACATTACAGCGACAATCTTCGAAATTTTGAAGGTAAGACCTCATTTTGTAAAATAGTCTGCCAGTACCCACAAGTATCTGTTCAGTCGTTCATTAATATTCCTTGCTCTAGCACCTGATTAGGCCATTAGAACATTATCAGCATACATAGGCAAAAGATCCTTCCGCGGCGGTTGTGGTATGTCCAGCAGAAATCGCTCCCTCGTCAGACCTTACATCACCCAGACGTATCCTAAAAGATTGGTCCCTTAAGAAGTTGTTCACTATACGGCAAATGCCCACACCAAATCTCACGCTTATCATTTTGAATAGAAGACCATCGTGCCAAACTGTATCAAAAGGCTTGGCAAAGTCGAATCTGACACCTATTGTAGAGCATCTCTTATTCTAAATACAAATTGGAAATATTTGAAAATGTCCTTGTCAATTATTACATAATTTATTTTTGCCAGGAGAAAGAAATCAAACAACTTTTCAAAGGCAGACATTAGGGAAATGGGTCTATAGCTTTCACACACACCAGGCTCCGATCTGGATTTCAGTATAGGAACAACGACAGCCGATTAAAATTATTCATTGTCACAGAATATTACTTTTGTACGAGGGAAAAAATTCATTATCTGTAGATTTGGCGATCAACATATAATATAATTCTTAAAGCTATAGGATGGACTATTGCAAACTTGGATAGTTTATCTACACAGGTTTAAAAATATATATTTTGAAAATATATCTATATGTGGCGATCACATTTAGCTTTTTTGCAATTGCGTCAATTTTGAAAAAAGAAATCTTGCAAAATTTGTTTTGCATTTTCGTGTGCCGCTCTGTTATATTCAGAGACAACAAGTTCTCTTTGCTCAACCTTATTTGTAATATCAGTACAATGTTTTTTGTATAGCGAAATGTTGTTGAGGAAAATGCCTCAACCAACCTATGCTGTGTTAATGCCAAGATTGGTAGTTCACAATGAATTTCATTTACTACGTCCTCCTTTATGACGTGAAGTAATATTTCATCAGAGTTTTTTTAACTGAAAATTTACAATATGGCTAGTTTTCTTTCCAAAAACAGTAAATCTTCTTGTTGGTAGCTCTGTACCTTTTTCAGTCACTATCTGATTTCTACCACAATTTATCGGTTTATCTGTTGATTCAATAGCATAGGATAAAGAGACTTTGCTAAGTATTTTTGCAATATCAGAGCTTGAACTTGAAGTGTTATCGTTCTGTAAGGCATGAACATCATGTAAAGCCAAAAGATTTGGTCGGAATAAAGCATCGGCGACATGATATATTTGAGCATTGTGTTCATCAATAAATGCTTTCCATCTCTTTATCTTGAGATTGGGATTACGGTCGGAGACCGCAAAAGTAAGTGGTTGGTGATCTGTGAAAATATTCAGATTCTTTACCCCATACAAATAGTTTCTCAGGCTTTTTAAAGTCCATACCACTACCAGTAATTAACGTTCGTTAGTAAAAAAAATTCATTTCCTGTCCTAAACAGTCCTAGAAATCATTGGTAATTGGCCATTTTAAGACAAAACTGTACCAAGTCCATAAAAAGAAGCATCATTTGTTAGGTCAAAAGGTTTCCGTAGTCTGGGTAAAGTAACATTACATCTTCAGATGCCAATACCTCTTTAAGTCTATTAAAAGCCTGAAGTTGTCCCTCATCAAAACTAACAACTAACTGTTTTTTTAGGCTAATTAACAATAACTTTGCCATTTTCACATTTTAGTATGCCAGTCGAATTGCTTGCAGATAATGCAAAGTCCCTAATAAAGCACCTGCAATAGCTTGCTAGTCCTAAGAAGGACCTAACCCCAAAAACTGTAGTGGGCTGCATATAATTTTTTAATGCGTATTTCTTACTAGCGCTAGTTGTTATTCCCTCTTGTGATATCACAAATCATAAAAACTCAACTTTTTCTTTGGAATAGTTTGACTTTTCGTGAAAGAATTGAAGACCCAAGCGATGTGGCCAAGATGGGTTTTTTCGAAGTAAACATGGTATGACTTACCTACTTGCTTCCTAAGAACGTCGTAAACCGCTCTCTGAAAATTGTCAGGCGCATTTTTAAGGCCAAATGGCAGCCTACTGAAAATGTCATTTTTCCGCGGTGTTTTTCTGCCAGCAATATATGATGAAATCCTGATTTAAGGTCTAAAGTTGTAAAATATTTAGCCTTATCAAGGTTTGACAAATAACACTTACATCTGGAATGGGATATTTGTCAGCCATCGTTTTTAAATTCAATTTTCTAATGTCCATAACAAGTCGTTTTTTATTATTTCATATTCATCAGATCGTTGCATCAACATTTTTACACCTTTTAATTCTGGTAATGGTTTTATATAGATTTTTATGCGCCTGTATTTACTTACAATTTGATTACCTTCCGTGCTATTGCACTTTTTATGTGCAGAAGCAAGGAGTCATGGCTAAAAAATTAATTCGATCGTATTCAGAGGTTTCGCTTTTTATGTTACCAGCATCGGTATCAGCCTCAGTTTGATTATTATGATCATTTCTCTCGTGGGCCAGATGGGTGAACCTGGCCAGTGCCAGCGCTGATGGAAGGCCTTTTGGCTTTGCCGAAGAAAGAACATCGCTAAAGTATTTTTTAGCTTTTCTGTACATTTTGTAATTTTTCTTCAAACTGTCTCTCCTGCACTACGGGAGCACTGCAAACTACACTATCTACAACGGCTTTCAATTGCTCTGGAGTTATTGTCATTTCCCAGCTTTCTACAATTTTAGCTCTTTAAATTTGTTTAATAATATTTATACCAGAATTTTAATTTTGAAGTTCCACTGTAGCCATTAAACCAGGTACATCTTTAAAAAATACGAAATCATTTTTTTCAGTAAAATATTTAATTCTCTTGTGCGGTAATAAAAAATTTTTATTTTGTTTTTTGATGTTTCTTTGTTTTATCCTTGAAACCATAATTTGTGAAGCAGATTTTGATAGTCCCAGATCTCTGGCAAAGTCGTTAAAATCATCTTGGTTAGAAACTCAACGCACGTTTTGCACACATTTTGCGGAATCCAAATCCAGTCTTTTATTTCTAGTGTGTGACCAAAGAAATTTTTGCAAGCCTCAATTATCAACGCTGTCACATTCAAACGGTATTTGTTATATACATACTCTCTGCAAATGAAACAAAAATGATTTGAATCTTTGGCACAAACTCTTCTTGACGATGTCATATCAAATTATTTTAAGAAAACTTAATTACTTAATATTTTCTTAGTTGACACCAAGTTAACACACTAACACAGCAATCTATTCGTGAAAGCTATATTTCGTAAACAAGAGCTGTTACAAAAATACTGATGGTATATATTAAAAATCAGAGACGTGATAAAAGTCAGTCATCAGACATTGTTGTGCAGTGTAACATAGGGTTATCTTTGATTTGTTGCTTTTTTTTTATTACATTTCTGGAACTTTTAAGGTGTTGTATTTCTGGAAAGGATTTTGTAGTATTTTACATACAATTGATGAGTTTTGTTGCATTTCTGGAACAGATTATTAGTCCCTTATTATACCGATGAGTTTGTTGTATTTCTGAAACGCACTAAGTAGTAATAACCGATGGGTGCCAGTTATCAAAAACAGGGTACTAGCTCTTCTACTAGTGAATTTTATATACTGAAGTAAACGTTATTCTTATCTTGCTAAAATAAAACAAAACTTAAGCTTGAAAACCAAAATCTAAACATCATTTTTATTGTACCCGAAACTGCTGAGTTTACGCTTGATATTTTTACAAATAAAACAAACTCTTATATTAGTGTTTTGCAGTTGTAGAATAAATTGTTGATGCAGCTAGTTGTTGATATTTGTTTATTTCATACATCAAATACTACTTACTTTTATATGATACTTGTATCGTAACTAATTTATAAAGTTTAGAGCACAAAAAACATTTTTGTATTTTTAAACAAAAGCTTTGACGTACAGATGCTATAAGGGCTTTATAATTAATTCATATTTCTTGTAAATATTTCCTAGAAAAAATTAAATATAAAAATTGCATGCATGTTTTGTACATGCTTAATAATTTGACGTCACGAGCAGATACAATGACAAATTTGATTCTAATTTATCAATGTTTGTTTTTTTTTAATAGTATAAGGAAACTCCTTGAAAAAGCAATAGGTAGATTTTCTATTTGATTCAGTTTGTTTAACAAGAACAAGAACATTTATATATTAAAAAACAAGTAAGAGTGCTATATTCGGCTATGCCGAATCATATAAACCCTTCACCATCTATGTTAATTTAGTTAAGTGAAGAAATTCCAATCAAAAGAGCAGACAATAAAAAAAAAAAATTGTATTGCACATATATGACTTAACATAAAAATGCCATCGGCTCTTAGTGGCTTAAGCATTTTTAAAAAAATTTTAGTATATCCTTAAAGACCTCTTCAAAACCTTTAAAATGATACCCATATCGATATTTTAAAAAAATTCGAAAATTTCAGCGCCCCTTAATTTGGAAAATATGGGCGAGCGCCAATTTTTTCATTTGACGTTTTTTCATCTATTTTTTAATTATCTATTGTCCCATATAATAATTTTTTTGATTGGAGTTACCTCATTGTTTCATTAATAAATTAGAGGTAGGCGTGTTATTTTGCCTTTTTCCTCGAAGGACATGGATCGATCTTGCTGATTTCCAATAGCACCTCTTTCGACACTATATCTAATCGATTGACATATGTTTTTTGTGAAATCAAGTTTGCCCCGGCAACACTAACACGGACGGTCATAGCTCTATCGGCTTCGCTATGCATGGGGTCGGAAATGGTCATTGTAGAAATTACACACAGAATGACAAACTTAGTTATAACCTTTTTCCACTTTTTGTGGCAAAGGTTATATTATAATATATTACAAACCTGCACACATGTTGTAAGAGTTTTAATTTATGCAAAAATAATAAAACAAGCAAATAATTAAGAAAGTTTAATCATATGAGCTTTTCTTTCAAGTATGTGTTTTGCAATAGCTGGAGAAGAAGGAGCCGATGCTGCACATTCTTGGAATATGAATATAATAATGTAAAAACCTTTAACTGTAACAACTGTCACTAAACTAAAACTTCTTATTTTATCCAATAAGTTTTGAAATGTTAATTTATTACTTACAAAAAAAAATTTGTTTCTGTTTTAGGGTGTGTGCGAAAATAATACTTAAAAGCCAGTCACAAAAAAAAATTACAAATGTACGTCATAAAACTACATTTATAGAAAATATAAGTTATAGCTTTTTTACTGAGCCTGAATTATCGAGCCCATAACGCAAAGTAAAATAGTAAGAGCAATTTATAAAATACACTTTAAAGAACAATAATATGAAAGCTTAATACCTTGAAAAAATTACAAAAATTGTGAGTGATACGATTTTACTAAGATAGAAAAATTTACAAATGTAACAAAAAATTTCTACAGAGATAAGAAGCAGCATTCTGAAAAATTTGGAAAAGTATTGGTACTAATATTATGGAAGTCTTTTTAGCTTTGTCCTTTTGTTAGGTTTTGTGTTGAAATTGTGTTTTAGGAAGACGCCAGGTAATTTACAGGAACTATTTGCACAACAATCTGTTTGACTACTGCGCAAAGATTTTTTGTATTCCATAACAAATGTGACGACGATTGACGTGACTCTGTCCGCCTAGAAGATTAGCAGATGAATGGCGAAAGGTAACAATATAAAGGATTGAATAGGAATTTATATTCCATATCATCACAGGAATGTTATAGAATGCAAAATTTTTATTGAATTGACGCCGACATTGATACGAAGTGATATTGATAGTAAAACGACGACGACAACGATGCCGACAACTAGAATAAGGGTGATATTTCGTAATAAAATATATTTATATATGTGACTGTATTCGTCTATAACTTAGTAAATATATAAATCAGAATATCTTAACATTACATGGATCGTTTTCGCTTAAAGCCCACTTAAAACTGTAGAACGGATCCCGTAACGTAGGTTTATTCGCCACTGCGCTGCACAATTAATGTTGTATTCGTCGTCCTCATCCAGATTTGGCACAATTGTTGAATGGTAAAAATAATCTACAGATTTAAAAATTGTGTTTAGTGATACAAAATATATGATAATAATCTAGAAACAACCTTCTGGTAACATATGTTTATTTGGAGAGTAATTAGTTATCTGGAATGAAAATATTAACTGTCAGCCGACGCTTTAAAGAACGAGATCAATGTTTAATGAGTTATTGAATCTAAAGTGTGTGTGAATATTAAACGTCAAGTATATTTAAAAAATGAATTTTATTTTCCAGAATGCATACTCGTATTCAGGCTATAATTCTATTAAATTAAAAAATGAAAAATAATCCCTGTTTTTTGCATCATACACGCAACTTTTTAGTTTGAGACTTAATTTTTAAACATTAAGTAAAATATTAATTTATTTAATTCTATAATTAATTATAATGCAAAATTAAGACGTTTTTTTTAACAAAGAATGAGACATTTAGTCAAAATAGTGATATTGATAAACATGCTGGGTCCAGCAAAAGGAACTAGGCTACCTCTAATGGAATCTGGGGTCTACTTGGGTCTTGCAGTAAGAAAATTACCAAGCTTATCATGTTAGTATACACCATGCAGGGTCAATTTCGTAAATGATGTAATAAATTCTGGACCTGTACGAGTTAAAGAGTAAATCATTACGCTCTGAGTTAATTCAAAACCACGTAATATTCTTAAGATGAGCATAAATAGTGTCTTCCAGTAACTCGATGAATGTGATGAGTGTTTAGATAGAATCATTAGGCGTCTTCAGATAGAATCGGTATGAACCGGTGAATTCTGGCGAGAGGGTACAAGTAAAAAAAGGGCTACACAACTCTCACTAATTTGTACATTTTCCTGGCCTTGGGTGTAATTACGATAGATATCAAAAGATTCAGGAGTAAATACTCATCTCCGAGCTTTTCTAAGTTTCTCAACATCAGTGTAAATATTTCGACAGGGCCAAAGTTTTAAATGGTTTCGAATTTCTGATGACTTTCACAATCTCACCCGAAGTTGAAACGTCTGGTACTTTGTTGTCTTGAAGACAGAAAACTTTTCTTATCATACTGATTTTCGTCTGGCTTCTGTTTGATGGTCTATCAATGGAAATAAATATTAGTTTGTCAATTAATAGGGCTGCAAAACGAAATTGCCGCTGAAGCCGTTGTTAAAACAACGATTATGCAATATTTTCGTTATGCGAAAAAAATAGACAAAAACTTTTTTCTTTATTTAAAATGTTGTCAGAAGTTTCCTTAAGAGCTTAGTAAGCGGTAGTGAAATAGCCATCAAGACGTGCTTTCACCCTCAATAATCAATAACGGTGACTAAATTAATAGGGATAATTTAAAAAATAGCACAAAATATTATATGAAAATTAAATAATTAAAAAAAAATGTTCCCGCGTCTTTAATTTAAGAATCTGCAACGTGCCTGTGCATAGAAATGAATTATCGTAGTGGTCTTTGATGTTTAAGTTTTCGTCCTCTTCCGACTGTATAAAAGAGCCAAAAAAAGTCAGCAATATACAGTGGAGAAAGAAGAATAAAATTATTGTTTGGTATTTGTTGGTTTTGTTTGTTGGACAAAAACATTTTTAGTTTATTTAAAATGTTTGTCAGAAGTTTCCTGAAGAGTTAAGTAAGCAGTACCAAAATGACCTTCAATAATCAATATCGATAATTATTTTAATTGGGATAATTTAAAAATTAGCACAAAGTTTTATATGAAAATTAAAATGTTTAGAAATTAAATTAAAAATGAACCAAAAAGCCGAAAATAAGTAAATTTTCATTAATTTATAAGGTCGATGGTTCGCATTCTGATTGGAAAAAAAATTAAAAATTAAATAATTTAAAAAAATATTCCCGTGTCTTTAATTTAGGAAAGTGTAAATATATTGGTAAATAATTCTTCCAAAAACCCGACTTCAAATAAGATTTCACCGGTCGGTTCAAGAGTATGGCCACTTACATCAAATTACATTAACTATTGGGGCACCGCCTTTTTGTAACGACATTCTGTCCAATTTGTAAGCATTTGTCTATAACGGTTCAAAAGATAGGCCCATATAAGTCAATTACATTAATTATAGAATCACCCTTTAAATTGTAAATTTCAATTATTAACTTGTTGATATAGCGGGTTTAGCGTTCTGTCTATAAATGTTCAAAAGTTCGCCCACATACATCAAATTACATCAACTAGATTTTCATATGTGGTGGAGGGTATATAAGATTCGACGTAGCCGCATAGAACAGCCCTGCTTGTTCTACATCATGGTTAAATAAACCTTTTAAAACCCCACAACTCGAACACGGACGGGCAGACGACCATCGCTCATAATGTTGTTTTTGTTTTCTTCACAAATAATATATTGCTTAAAAAGAATGTTTGTTTTAACTACATAATTTAATAAACAATTACATATTTCGAGTGATATTTTAAGCTTAAAAGTTGTTAAGGTGTTTGTTTTAGGCTTAACTTGCGTATGACATTATACTTATATGTATGTATTTGTTTTACGCTTAAGTAATATTTAAAAAAAAATCAGGTTTTCTTGTAAATTTCAGCTGTCTCTCTATAACGGTTTAAAAGTTTGGCCACATATATCCAATTACACTAACTATTACAAAATTCAATTACACAACCGGATTTTTTATTATAATTATTAATTTTCAAAAAGATATCTTTTTTCGTGTTATTTTCTATTTTTCTTTATCTTATAATTTTAAATGTTTATACTTGTTGTTGTAACGTTCATAGTAATCGACATTCTCTCCAATTTTCAAGCGTTTGTCTTGAACAGTTGAATAGGTAAGCCCATGTAAGTAAATTTACGTTACCTCTGGGGACACCCTTTAATTTTTAGATTTATTTTTGTATTACTTTTTGTTACTGGGAGCTATGGTTATACGCAGTCATTTTAAATTTTAAGGAAGTGCCCTTTACAGTTCATAATACACGTAAAAAATATGTATATTGTACAGGGACACCCCTTAGTTCTTATGATTAATAACTGTTTTTTTTTTAACGGGACGAAAAAATTTAAAAAATCGTTTCAGAAATGACAGAGTTCTGCAGGCATAAATATTAAAAGAAGCAACATACGACGAAATGAAAACTTCCTTCTTTTTTGAAGTTAATTAAAAGAAAAAGAATATTATTTAATTTATATTTTACAATAGAAATTTATTAAGCTTGAATGGTTGTTGTGTAAATCATTACGATAATGCCCAACTCTGCCTGAAGGCTGTCTACACAGTTTGACATTTTCCAGGTCAACGAATACTCAAAGGAAAAACTGAATTCAGATTGATGTTTCTCAACCTAAAATTGCGTAATATATTTCTTTCAGTCAAACAATAAGTTGACGTTAGCGGTTTAATAGAGTTAAGTTTTCGCATAGTAGAACAATTATTTAGAAGAAGAGTCATGGGCTGCTTGCAGTGCTCATACGTTATTCACAATTTTACCGCAATAAAAATTAAGTAGCTTTACGAATATCAGCTCTTTCAGAAATACATTAGTGTATAAACTTTCAGAGCAGTCTGGCATCAGACTATGGGACATATCTTGAAAGGCCAGCAATTATACGAAGAAGAAATTAAAGAAGCAATCATTAACGAAAAACCCATATAAATAAGTGACTATATTTGGGCGGGACTTTGTGGACGTTACAAAATTGACAATTATTAAATGACCTATAACAAATCCTTTACTAGTGTCTACACTAAAAAAAAAAAAAAATTATAATAAAGACAAGAAAAATCTCGTAATCTGTAAAATCTCCACTAACTTATTTGGCAATTGTTTCTGTTTTTGTGTTGAACACAACAAATTGCTTCTTTTGGTTTTTTTACGATTTCCTTTTTTATCTTCTTTAAATGGCATTAGGAATAGTTTAAGTTTTGGCACAGCTTTTATAAACACAAAATTTTTTTATTTACCAGCAACAAACATCATTCTGTTCATTTGTTTTTTATTGCTACTTTTTAAGTTGTTAAATATTCTAACACTGAATTCCTTAGACGTTACATAATTCTGTGAGGTTTTAAAAGGTTTATTTAACCATGATGTAGGGCAAGCGGCTACGCCGAATCTTTTATACCCTCCCCCATATATGAAAATCTAGTTTAGTGAAGTAACTGCAATAAAAAAATAAAAATAAAAAATATTGGGATTATGTAGAATTAAAAAAATAAGAAATAAATAAGCACTATATATAATTTTACTATTTGACCCTAATGGGTCAAGCATACTTAAAATATTTTAGTATTTCCTTAAAGATTACAAAAGCTTTTAAATAATATCATAAAAATATGGTGCACAATCGTACTTTTCTGTAAAAAGTTCAGAGGCCCATAACTCAAAAAATAGGAAAGAAATTAGAGGCAGTCGTTGTGTTTTATACGCTGCCTCGAGGACATGGACCGATCTTGCTAATTTTCTGCTTGATTGGCGTATTTAAATTTTCTTTAGATCATCTAGAGGCTTGACAAATTTGATTTCAACTCGAACACGGACGGGCAGACGAACATCGCGCAATAGACTTCGCTATGCATTAAAAAAGAGTGCGCAAGGATAGTTGGCAAATGAATAATAAAACGCCAATGGAATGTGAACAATTGGGGAAAAACTGCTACCAATGAAGAGAGAATAAGAATTTTGACAAAAAATGGCAAAATAAATTCCATAGGATGAGAGAATAATATAAAACGATTAATGCCTTTCCACAAACATAATGAACAACGATATCGAACACAAAGACAGCAGTGCTGAAGACGAAAACAATATTTGAAGCAAGATAAATTGCAGTGAAAGTAAAGTCGCATATGGTTTACTCAAACAGACTTTTTATTAAAATATGGCATTGCTACCTATCTTCAATTATATCAATACATTTATTGGTAAAAAACTTTCAATTTTCTCTGTATTCATAAAACAATTAATTGTATGAAAAGCCGTTCGATAAAAAGTAAGAGTGATAGGTTTGGCTTTGCCGAAACTTTTTATTATTTAAAAAACACAATAAGTTTTTCCGAAATATATCCTTAATATAACAAGGATAAATAAAAGTAAAATCAAAGTTGATTATTGTTGTTTTTGCTTTTGTTTGAACTTTGATATTAATCTTGGCTTTATTGTTTAGACAAAAATCTTTAAATCATTTAAAATATTTGTAAAAAGTTTCCTGACAAGCTAAGTGAGCGGTAGCGAAATGGCCATCGAGATGTGCTTTCACCTTCAATAATCAATACTGGGAAAGTAGCACGATAAATTAAAATTTTAACAAGGATGTGTTTGGCGGTGTTTTGGTACTTTGGTTGTTTGTTTGTCATCATGAAGTCTGCTCTCTACTCACTAAAAGACACCTGTGCTACCGTGCGTCTTGTACTGGTTTTTTAAACATATAAAAGCAGCAAGAGAAAACACGCTGATCAAAACAAACACGACATTTGCAACTCCAACGTTCGCTTACTCTCCTATACTCATTTGAAGTTCTTTCGTTTTTCCCTCTTATTGCATTGACCACCATCGTCAGATCTAATATCCCCAACTGTGGTCTTCTAAGCGCCCTCCAATGTTCAGTACATTGCCTTCGCTTATATTCTTCAGCCTTTCGGCAACTCCTGCCTATTAAAGAAAAAGCCGGCTTTTACTTTCATAGTTTTTAGCTTCTTGCTTTTGTTCCAGACACGAATGCGATTTTTATTTTTAATTATTAAAAAAACAAATGTACAAGATGAAATACGGAGACAGTAAAGAAGAACTTCGTGTAACCAAATTAATATTGATAGGAATACTACTCGTATTCTTATTTATGAAGTTAGTTGGTTAAATATGTAGATGATGTTTTCAATTACACAGCTAAGGTTGATAGAGGCAAAGAATGCTGATAAAGGATGTAGCGGTCCAGAAAGTGAGGCATTACATTCTGGTAGCTTTTATTTTTTCTTGTTTTCTTTGGAAAACGTCCGCATACATTTGTCAATAATTTTTCTTTATAAAATTCATTTATAATATCCACTGTTCGAATACTTATTGGGGGAAAAAATAAAAAATAATTTATATGTACATAATATACATATATAATTCAGGATTCCTTCAAAAAATGTTTTCAATATTTTATGTTCTTTTTGAGTCATATATGTACGAGGGCTGCTATATATATTTCTGGCCTGGCAACACTGAGTGCTGCCAAGTGCAATCTGACATTTCCATTGGAAAGTTTGTCGTTTTTAAGCATAATCGTACTTAAAACGTTTTGCCGTACGACCATTATTTGTGGTGTTTACAGTGACTTGAAAAATTTAATATAGAAAAAAATGGACTTAACTAGAGAACATTTTTGTGCCATCATTTTTCACAACTTTCGATGTGGATTATCACGACAAGAGTGCATTAAAATCTATGTATGGCGATGAAGCACCATCCTATAGCACTGTGAAAAATTGGTATAATGAATTTAATCGTGGCCGAAGCTCGCTCAAAGACGAATTCCGTGAAGGTCGTCCAAAACGGCTGTTGTGCCAGAGAACATTGATGCCGTGCGTGAACTCATAATGCAAGATCGACATGCGACATACCGAGAGATAAAGACATCCTTGGACATTTCTTTCACCAGCATACATTCGATACTGCATGAACATCTGGCCGTAAAAAAGGTTTGTTCTTGTTGGATCCCGCACAATTTGAAAGTCGCTCAAAAAAAGGCTCGTGTCGATTGGTGCAAAGAAATGTTGCAAAAATACGATTGCGGTGCTTCAAAAGACGTTTATAAGATCGTCACAGGTGACGAATCATGGATCTATGCGTATGAGCCCGAAACGAAACAACAATCGACCGTGTGGGTCTTCAAAGACGAGCAAAATCCAACGAAAGTTGTTCGTGGAAGAAGCACTTCGAAGCAAATGGTCGCCTGTTTCTTCGGCAAAACTGGTCATGTGGCGACTGTTCCGCTTGAGCAACGTAGGACGGTCACTTCTAAGTGGTACACTACAATTTGTTTGCCTGAAGTCATCGGAGAAATTCGAAAAACCAACAAGGGAAGACGAATCATTGTTCACCATAACATTGCGAGCTCTCACACATCGGCTCAAACCAGAGCGTTTTTGATCGGCCAAAACGTCGATTTAGTGGGTCATCCGCCGTACAGCCCTGACTTGGCACCTAATGACTTCTTCTTGTTTCCGCACATCAAGAAAAAAAATGCGTGGTCAAGGATTTTCGTCGCCAGAAGAAGCTGTTGGAGTGTTTAAAAACCATGTCTTAATCGGAGTGGAAAAAGTGCTTCGACAACTGGTTTGAGCGCATGCAAAAGTGTATAAATCATGCTGGAGAATACATTGAAAAACAATAAAACTATTTTTGATTATAAATATTCGCATTTTCACTATTAGGCCAGAAATATATAGAGCAGCCCTCGTATGTATATTTTTTATTTTAAAATAAATTCTAAAAATTCTCTTGTTTTGTTTTTATATTACTTTTATCAGCAGTGCTAAGAGTTTATTCTCTCGTAAAAATATTAATTTTATTTAGTTTTTTTTTGTTTGTTTTTTGTCAATATTTATGCCAAATTGAGACCTTAAAAGCTAAACATACAATACAAGCTCCTTTGCAATTCAGTGCCATCTTGTACAATACTTTACACTAAAAAATTATTTTGAAATTTTAATTATCTTCTGTTGTTATTTCTCTTCGTTTGTTCTTTTATTTAAATTTTGCTAATCTTCTTTAATTATACGCTACTTGTGTAGACAAATAGTTGAAGGAATGTTAATGATGATAATTTGATTTTTTATTTTTATACCCTTCACCACAAAAAGTGGAAATAGGGTATACCTAAGTTTGTCATTCCGCGTGTAATTTTTACAATATCCATTTCCAACCCCGTCAAGTATATATATTCTGACGTATTATGCATAGCAAAGTCGACTTAGCGATGTCCGTCGATCATTTATTTGTAACCATCATGATCAGTCCATGTCCTTCGACGCAGCAGGCAAAACACCACGCATACCTCTAATTTTTGCATGTCATTTGGAAACATAAAGTAACTCTAATAAAAAAAAAAAAATTAATTAATGGGGTGATAGAGAAATAAACATCAAGTGAAAAAATTGGCGCTGCCTATATTTTGCGAGTTACGGGGCTCTCTGAAACTTTAAAATTTTTTAAATATGAATATGGGTATCATTTTAAAGTTTTTGAAGGAATCTTTAAGGAAATACTAAATTTAAAAAAAAAAATGCTTAACCCATTAAGGGCCGATGTCAGTTTTATGTAAAATTATATATATGCAGTACTTATTTTGTTTATTTTTTAATTCTCTCTCGCCACAATATTTCCTTTTTTTATTGGAATTAATTCACTAAACTAGATTAAGATAGATGGTGAAGGGTATATAAGATTCGACATAACGGAATATGTCACTTTTACTTGTTAGAAAAATAAAATTCTATAACTTTTGTTTTTATATTAATTAAAATTTCCTTTTGCACCATTGTTGAGTAGCTTATGAATAAAAAGGTTTACATTTTAAACTGACAATAACCTCTTGTTAATGAACTTTCTATAAGAAGTAAAAAAAAAGAAAAAAACTTTGTTTTGTTTAAGTGCTGATATTATTCTAAGTTTCTTTTATCAGTTTTTTAAACAAAGAATATATTATAATTTATTTCCGACTGAAAAATGTGCGCGACAACTAAGAATAGAGTTTTATAACTTGACAAGTCTTTAAAAAGCATAAGCACTAGTTCTACAACTGCTTATTCAAATTTTTACTATTTTTGATTTCAACATTCAATTATTCATTCTTAAAGTCGGTAACAGCATATGGCTCGAGTTTTGCTGTTGATCAACATTAGAAAACATAATGTACTAAGTAGTAAAATTACTCATAAGTGCTTTGGGTTAAGAGTTTTTACTTGACTAAGTTTTTACTTTCGCTTGAAAGCTTTACTGGTAAAATGCTTAAAAATATATGGCACATAGTGCAAATCTCTTAAAAGTTGTTAATATTTTGCCTTAAAAAACGTAATCTTACTACAATACTCTGTTAAATGTGAGGCAAAAGGGATTGAATTCAAAAATTTTTATGAAAGGACGGCCTTTGGATTGTCGTTCGGATTGAAGAACTGAATAGCATCGTAACCATAACTAGTGAGGTGAGCTTTACAGAAAATTACTAAATGATCCAGTAACAATGAATATTCTGAGATAAAAATTTGCGCACCGAGTATCTGGCAGTCTGGAATTTTCCCCTTTAAAGCATAATCTTTGCAATTCTTGAAAGCTAAGATTGGAGAAGACATCGACCAGATGTATTACCGCATGATTATGCACTAACTTAGAAAGAAGCAATTTTGAAAATATAAAAATATCATGCGATATATTTCTTTTATCAGACAAGTTTTGAAAAAAACACTTCAAAATTGATTAGCTGTCTGTCTGTAACAATTTAAAAGTTTGTCCACTACTTTTTCGACACCCATTAATTTTCAAATCCAAATTTTATATTTGCTTTTTTAGGGGACTGTCTACTGTCTTTTCTTCCTTTTTGCTACACGGATAAAGTAAATTAACATAAAAAAGATTTCGAATAGTAAATTTTCATATTGATGTACATATTTGCATGTGCACCCTGCTCATTTGTAAATTTATTTTTTCATTAAATCTTTTAAATACATATAAATAGTTTCCAATGGAACCCTTATGTAAAAAAATGATAGAAAAAAAAGTAGCTACTGTGCAAAATTTTGAGTCCACAGACGAGCTATACGAGCAGTAGCGAAATTCCCGAAGTAATACATATCATTTTGTAGTTTTAAATAATAAATATCGTTAAAATGTATATTTGAACGCATTTTCTATTTAATAGTTTTATCATTATAATTTTTTTAAAAATCGGTTGAATATGTAAAAATAACCTGTAAAATAAAATATCGTCTTGCCTATTAATTACACACAGAGCACGACAAATTCATATATTAACAAACAAATATACATTCACAGTCTCACCAACTTCATACTTGCTCTTATATACTTCTTACTTGAAAATTCAGACGCGGATAAAGGCCGGGGCACATAGAATCCGGCATACGCTGCACTTTGATATATTCAAGTAAAGTCAAAGTAATGACGGATAAAGTTGGCACAATGAGTACTTTTTTGATGGATAAAAAATTAACTGTTTATTTATTTTTATCAGTATTGCCAGGAAAGGAAAGGAAAAATCTACGCTTTTCGTTAAAAAAATTTACATTTTTTCATTTAAAGTTAAATTTTGAAATTTTCCTTAAATAAGCAAATTAATATACTGAACAAAAACAAAAAAAAAAAAAAAAGACCAAAATAAAAAAATAAAACAAATTCGGCTATGCCGAATCCCTTCACTATCTACATAAATCTATTTTAGTAAAGTAACTCCAATCAAAAAAGCAAATACTGCGTTGACAGTGAATTAAAAAATAAAAAAAAAATCAAGTACAAGTAATTATACATAAAAATTTCAAGTGCTCTTAGTGGGTTAAGCATTTTTTTAAATTATTAGTATATCCTTAAATATCTCTTTAACGACTTTTAAATGATACCCATATTGATATTTAAAAAAATTTGAAAATTTCAGAGGACCGTAATTCGGAAAATCTGGGCTGGCGCTTGCCGACTTCGAAGAACATGGACCGATCTTGCTGATTTTGGAAATTACCTATTTTGACACTATATCTGATCGATTGACATATTTATTTTATTTGCGAAATCAACTAACACGGACGGACAGACGGACACCGCTCAATCGACTTCGCTATGCAAAAGAAGTCAGAATATATGTATATATATATATACTTAATGGGGTCGGAAATGGATATTGTAGAAATAACACACGGAATGACAAACTAAGATACACCCTTGTTCCACTTTTTTTGGTGAACGCAGTAAAACAAAGCTGCAACAGGAAGAGGAAATAAATGAAAAAATTACGCGCATAGTGTGTAATAAAAGCGCAAATCTTATGTTTTCAGAAACATTCTTGGTGAAACTTTTAATAAAATTAAAAAAAAAAAATTAATTTAAAACGTGCGCACTATACGTTAATGATGAAATTTTCAAATATATATGTAACGGTCGCACAGTGGCGTGAAATAAAAAAAAATGAAACTTCTTAACTATACACCCGATATTCATGCAACAAAGTGCGATTTATAGAGGAGCACATAAACTTATCTTATTCTGCATTTGTATACATTCTGTTTCAGTACAGATTAGTACCACAGCGCGTCAAAGTAGGCAACCTCTAATTTCAAAATTTTTTAAAAGCTTATAACGTTATTAAGAGTGAGCCGAAGAAGAAGAAATCTACATAGGCAGATAAAGGAAAAACGTGCTTGCAATTTTTATGATAAATTTAATACTTTTAGACAAAGTCGACTTTTAAATTTTAAATACAAATTTTTTTCCTTGGCATTTTTTAGTTTTTAACCTGTAGTTTTTTTTAATACAAGATAAAATTATTCTAAAAACAGATTTAGAAAGCTAATACTATAAGAAATAATTTGCTTTATTATTTTAGTGATAATATTTTTTTTTAATTTTTTACGGAATTTCATAAAAAATTTAAAAAATTTTAATAAGAAATATTTATTTTTTGGAAACTTTTTTAAATATTAATTTACTTTAATTGTGCTTGATTCCTTCAAACATAAATATTTCATGATATTCTCAAATACATATGAATGGTTTTCAATGGCAACTAAAAATTAAAAACTTTTGATAGATTATTAGATTTAAAACATTTTTCAAATTAAAGGTATACTATTGTACTGAAACAGGGTGTATCCAAATGCAGCAAACGATAAGTGTATGTCCTCCTCTATAAATTTCACTTTGTTTCATGAAAATCGGATAAATAATTTAGAAGTTCCAGACTTTTATTCCATTTTTGTTTTTAATTTCATGCCACTGTGCGTTGTAAGTAAACAATGCATTTTTATTTTATTCCATTAGAATTAAACTATTGGAAATGTATATTGAATGACCATTTGTATAGTTTAATCTAATTTCCTTTGCGTTTGGTGGTTTATTACTTCAAAAATTTAGCCGAGCTAATTATATACAAATTATTTGACATATGTGCATCAAAAATAATTTTTTTCTTATAAAATGTGTTATGGTATGGTGTAACAGCATACATGTTAATGCAAAAACAAAAACATACTCAATACTTTCTATTTGTACAAATCGGCTAGACTTTTAATATTAATCGTAATATTTTATTACACACTGTTGCTTTTGATTTGCTCACACGTAAAA
This sequence comes from Gymnosoma rotundatum, assembly GCA_916610165.2. Lineage (NCBI taxonomy): Eukaryota > Metazoa > Arthropoda > Insecta > Diptera > Tachinidae > Gymnosoma > Gymnosoma rotundatum. The sequence continues at coordinate 18,683,994 of OU744340.1, read as the reverse complement.
ATGTAGGCACCGTCAGTTTTATTCAACCATCATAATCGATGTTTACAAAACAACTGGAGTTTGTTAAGAAAATTATTAAGCACCAAACAGACAGCCGGCCAGCTTAAAATCTGTTATTACAAGCAACTTTTAGAGAGCAATTTATTGATAGACATACAACCACATTCAGGTATCACAAATATACGCAAATATTACTCTTTTTGTCTCTAAACGGATATGTATGTTTTCTTCCTGGCAATGCTATCTATTCTCCCTTAGTTGTATTTGAGAACATAAGTATCACATTTAACATCTGTGCAGAAATGTTAATTAAAAATATATACATGAGCTTTTAAGAGAACACTACCAGGGCAAAAAAAACTTGCACAATGTTAAATGTTTTCTTTAAAATTGTACATTGACATAAAATGTAAGAAAATCCTTGTTATTGCAAACAAAAATTTATAACTTTTTGTTTTCTAATTTTTTAAGCACTAGGTCAGTTTATAAATATTAACAAATGTTTATTTATATTTTCAATATTTCGCCACACCTTTGGGTGGCATCATCAGGAAACAGGAAACAAAAATTAAATTTTCTTTTTTTTAAATAACAAATTTAAAATGAAATTATTATTATTATTCTATTATATTATATTATATTATTATTATTTTTTTTTTTTTTTAAATAATTTCATTTTAAATTTGTTATTTAAAAAAAAGAAAATTTAATTTTTGTTTCCTGTTTCCTGATGATGCCACCCAAAGGTGTGGCAAAATATTGAAAATATAAATAAACATTTGTTAATATTTATAAACTGACCTAGTGCTTAAAAAATTAGAAAACAAAAATTAACTAAAAAAGGTCAAAAAAACATTCATAAAAATTTATAACTTATATATAGCACAACAATGGTATATTATCTGACATTTGTTTCTTTACTGTCAACCTACTATAGAAATTTACTATAGTTTTGAGTGCCCCACATTTAAGCCGAAAATATGACCAAAATTATTAAAAGTAATTATGCTCGCCACAAAAAGTGGAAAAAGGGTATATCATTCCGTGAGTAATTTTTACAATATCCATTTTCGACCTCATAAAGTATATTGTTACGAAAAGTAAGATCTGGCAACCCCTGTTGTTGCTAACAGTATGCTGTAAAACAGAGCCGACCTTTGGACATAAGTACAACGAAATATAATAATTGCTATAATGCAATTAAAAATTAAGAAGCAGCAATGCAAAGCTCCCGAGAGGGAAAAGACAATTATTGTGTGAAGGCATTGCAGACAATTTAGTGAAGACGTTTAATTTAATATAAAAGTAAAAGATAATTGTCAAGACGCCATTTATAACAAAAAGTAAGAATGGTAGCGATTAGCGCAGGAAAGTATAGCAGCATAACAACAGTGTATGGCAGATGTGCGTTGTGGCTATTTAAGGGGATGACTGGCTTAGATAAAAGGCGTGGTGCAGTTGTCTGTGGATGGTTAAGGTTCTAAGCAAGGCATCGAGTAGGTTATGTCTCGCCGGATTAACACAGAAGTGTAGCGTGGATGGCTGCGTTTGTATGAGACCATAGGATTCACAAGACCGAAGGATCAAGAAGTATAGCCAGATAAAGCCACAAAGTAAGAATACACAAATTTATAATGAGTCACAGTGGTATTTGCAATCAAAAGAATCAGTACGTTTATTTTAAAAAAGGGAAAAACGTAACGATATATATTCTGACTTCTTTGGCGTAGTGAAGTAGATTGAGCGATGTCCGTCTCCATCTGTCCGCCTGTGTTAGTGTTGAAATGACAACAAAAAAAATTAATTAATATGTCAATCGATCAGAAATAGTGTCAAGGGCGGTGCTACTGCAAATCAGCATGATTGGTCTATTTCCTTTAAGGCAGCAGGCAAAAATCCACACCTACCTCTAATTTTTAAAGAAATTTGGGTCAATAAAGTTATTCAAATCAAAAATAAATATATAAGGCGATAGAAAATTAGAAAACAAGAAAAAAAATTAAGTGAAAAAATTGGCGCTAGGCCATATTTTCCGAGTTACGGGGCTCTGAAATTTAAAATTTTTTTATATCGATATGGGTATCATTTTAATGATTTAACAGAGATCTTTAGCAATGCGTAACCCATTAAGAGCCGATGTCATTTTAATTTACCAAATTTTACTTTTTAATTGTCTGTCACCCCAATATTTGCTTTTTTGGTTGGAGTTACTTCACTAAACTAGATTTACATGGATGGTAAAAGGTATATAAGATTCGGCATATAGCACTCTTATTTTTTTTAATTAAGAAGTTTCAAGGAATTCAAAGTGGTTCTGTGACGTCACACCATATCACCTGACCGCCCTTTCATGCTTAGCAAGAGAATCAGGATTTTGTATAATTTTGTATATTATTTAATATTATCTATTTATTTTTAATATTTATCCAATATTACTTAATACTTAACAGAAAGATTAAATTAATTAAATTAGTTTTTTAACTAAATATGTAATTGTAATATAATAATTCTTGCGAAAAAAACCGACTTCAAAACAGATTTCATCTGTCTGCCTATAAAAGCTCAAGTGTATGGCCACATAAATTAGATTACATTATTGGGACACCCTTATATCTCCAAACATTATACTAGTTCAACTGTTCCATAGTTTGGCAATATATATCAAATTAAAGCAACTATAGGGTCACCCTTTAATTTACAAATTCAAATTATATACTTGCCGTTGTAGGTGTTTTGTAAATTTCTCTCTATAACGGTTTAACTGTTTGCCCATATACATCAGATTATATCAACTATTGTAAAACCCTTTAACTTATAATATAAAATTTTTATACTTAATATTATATTAAACAAAGTAGTGGACATTCTGTCTAAAATTCAGGTGTTTGTATATAACGGTTCATAAAATACTGGCATATAGAACAAACTGTATTAATTTTGGGAATAGTCTTTAATTCCTAAAATCAAATTATAAGCTTTTTGTTATGATGGATTTGGAAAAACAGTCCCCTTGTAAATTTCAGCTGTCTGTCTATAACGGTTTAAAAGTTCGGGCACATAGACCAAATCACATCAACTATTGGGACACCCGTTTCTTTCCAAATCCAAATTTTATACTTGTTGTTATAGCAGACTTAGCAATACAGGTTTGTTATTAATTTTAAGCGTCTGTCTACAACTGTTCAATAGTATGACCATATACATCAAATTAAATTAACTATTGGCGGACCCTTTAATTTATAATTTTTAATATTAATACATGTTACTATAGCGGCCATAGCAATCGACATTCTGTCCAATTTGCAAACGTTTGTCTATAACGGTTCAAAAGATAGGCCCATATAAGTAAATTTACATCAATTATGGGGGCACCCTTTAGTTTTTAGATTTATTTTTGTGTAATTTTTTGTTTTTGGGAGCTATAGTAAGACGCAGTCATTTTAAATTTTGCAGAATCGGCCTTTACAGTTCATAATACACGTAAGAAGTATGTAAGTTGTATGGGAACACCCTTTAATTTTTAAGATTATGAACTGTTTTTAAAACGGGACCAATCTGTAAGCATAATCTATCATACTACTAAAAATTTTCAAATTCGAATCGAAAAAAACAACATTCAGCCGAATTGTATAAACTCCTTCTTTTTTTGAAGTCGGTTAAAAATAGAAGCAAATGCACATTTTTCTTATCAGTGAATCTTATAGATTGATTCGAAAGCACAAAAGAAAATTATGAATTAAATACAATGTATAAAATCAACAAATATTTTAAACAAAAAATCGTATAATCAAGCGATAGCTGAATTCACTTTCTCATTTAAGATAAATACGTTTATTTTGTGTGGGTGTGTTAAAATGCGCCGGTGTGCATTAGAGATTACTTTGTTAATGAAAGTTTTGGTTATATTGTTATTACGTTACGTGTGCTATTTAATTTTGTGGTGGAGAACCAGGTGATACAAAATATGAACTCAATTTAAAATTCTACTGAAAAAGCGTACACATGTACAGGTGAAATTTTTGAAATGAATTTTTGAAACTTAAGGAACTTAGGAGAAACTTAAGAAATTAACTCAATAAACTTGAGAAACTTGCAACACGTGCTATAAATTTCATTTTGTTTCATCCTACTCAATAGTGCCAGGAGAATATCGACTTGATCATTTCATTTGTGCTTCTACAGCTCTATCGTACATTTAAAAACAGGGATGGATTCGTTGTGATCCGTTAACATAACTTTGTTCGAGTTAATTGAAAAGTACTACAAGTTCGCTAAAAAAATTAAAGTTACAAAAATCGATTTCATATAACTAATTTTGATACTAGAAATCATTTTTAGGACTAATTATCATAAGTTAAATTCCAGGTTCATGATTGAACACAAACATTTTGCAAGAATCAATGTTCCTCATTAAGATTACGGAATATCTACTGCTAACAGACTATGTGATGGGCATTCTAAGCGTCTGGACACAGCAGTACTATCAGTTAATGACGTAAAGATGTGAAGGAAGTTAATTAGTAATTTTTATTTTAGAATCAGAAAAAACATATCAATAATTTAACAGATATTCCAAAAAACATACTGTGAAGATCTATTGATTTAAGCAATAGTCCTTGAATAAAGCGTTATAGGTAACATCTCAGTTTTCATTTTTGGAAACAACGAAATTTAAAATACTGATCAGCCTGCATACTCTAGCCCTGGCTGTAGAATTTTTTAATTTGAAAGCGATTCCAACCCAATTTTCATATTTATCGATGTGAATAGGAAATGCTATCATAATGTTTAAAAAGTCTTTATTTACAGCTTTAATAGCATACAATTATTAACTAACAGCTATGGTGATACGTTGATCAGTCAGGAGTAATCGCCTTAAAGTAATTAAGTTAATCAGTTGATAGTATTCTGCCAACCAATCGGTAGTATTCGGGTTAATGATCGCAATCTATCTTTAGTATAGCAGCACGGCTAAATGCTCAGCTTAATACAGGCAATCGGTCGGGAATCCTTGTCGAATACTTCCGCTATTTCAGTATACTAAACTAAGTCGAATTAGCAGCGGGTGTTGGTCCTCTTCGTGGTCGCCTAAGATTCATAAAATACTCGAATATTACAATATTTACAAAAATACTTACAATGCTAATTTAACTAAAAATAATAGATTGCCGAGGCCGCTGTGGAAATCAGCCAACCGAAGCCGCTGTAAAACAGGCAGCCTAAGCCGCTGTGGAAAACAGTCAGCCGAATCTGCCGTTGAAAACAGTCAGCCAAAGTTACCGAAGCACTTAGCTTAAACTACATACGGTCGAACTTCCCTAAAGTGAAGCTCCACGGGGACAGATAATTATTTTATTATATAGAAACTTCATTATACAGAAATATTTTCTTACGAGTATATATATTTAAAACAATCAGGTATTTTTGTTTGAACTAAATATTTCCATTATTCTTTATCAATAAAGGCTTCAATTACATTAAGATATTTAAATACATTCTTCATTTCCAAAAGAGTTAGCAGTACATCAAGTGAAGAGGAAACGTATTTTAATTTACTTTGCTGTAATCCATGACTCTCTAAAACACTGCTTAAAATATCTTAATCGGACGGAATGCCCATAGTTTGCACATCAATATCTACACTAACATAGTCTTCAAATGATGCAACGATGTTAGCTACTTTTCTAAACGAAGTCTGTAGAACAGCTACATCAATATTCAATATTTTGTAGTTTAACTTTTACGTCCTTTGGATGCGCAGTGCAGTTGTCAACAAAAAGCAGAGCCTCTTCATATTTTGGGAACCCCAAAAATATTACTTATTTTGCATATAAATGGTGTTACTAAAAAGTGTAAAATAAAGCTTAGCAGTTCACTATATGGAGACAAAAAACACGTAAAATGTGTTTTTATTTCCAAAATTTTGTTCATTGTACAGAAAAATTCACTGTGTGGAAATTCATCATACGGAGATCAAAATACATTGAAAGTGGAACGAAAAAGCTGTGTTCTTGACTTTAGTTCATAACAAGAAGAACTTCATTGTATAGAAGTTCACTATAAGGAAGTTCGACTCTATAAGCTAAAACCGCTGTACAAGGCGGTATAAAATATCCAAAGCACACTAAACACCCTTAACACTAGTGTTGCCAGACACAGGAAAAAATTATGCTTTTTCCTTCAAACAAGTTACATTTTTTCATTAAAAGGTAACATTTTGAAACTTTTCTTAAGTACATAGTAATTTAATGTAATTTATATGAAATATAGGAAAAAGTCTTATTCCATGTTTCAGGGGAAATAAAAAGACAAACAATTTATTTACAGAAGAAAAACAAAACGAAAATATAAACAAATAAGAGTTCAATATTCGGCTATGCTGAATCTTATATACCCTGCACCATCTATACAAATCTAGTTTAGTGAAGTAACTTCAATCAAAAAAGCAAATATTGGGGTGACAGAGAAATAAAAAAAAATAAAAAAAATATTTGGAAAATATGGGCGAATGTTAATTTTTTCTCTTGATGTTTTTTTTTTCTTATTTTTTAAATCTATATCGCCCTATATCTTATTATTATTATTTTTTTTTTTTTTTGATTGGAGTTAGTTTCCTGTTCCAAACGACACGAAAAAATTAGAGGTAGGCGTGGTGTTTTGGCCGCTGCCTCGAAGGACATGGACCGATCATGTTGATTTTTAATAGAATGTTTTTCGACGCTATGTTGTTCGATTGCGGTAGTTAAACTTTTGTTGATATCAAGTTTGCTTAGCCAACAGCAAACGTTTTCAAAATAAATGCTTTCCTGATTGCTTTGCTGTAGAGAGAAACCATAGTCAGCTTAATCAAATGCGTTTCTTTCTCTTTTTTTGCATTTGCTGTTGCTGTTTTGTAAATGCTGCAACATTTAATTTTTTTATTTGCTGAAAAACATATAATAAAGCAAAGATTTTAGTGCTGTTGCTAATTTTGCTTAAAAATTGCTTGCTTGGTGTCAGCAATATATTCAGTAGCCCAACTATTATTAAAAAACAATTAAAACTATCCTGAAACAGACAATTATACTTCAAAGCTATGCTTCTTTTACTAATTAATTTTCATTAAATTATTAAACATGACGTTTCACAACACAATCAATACAATAAAATCTATTTTATACAAATGTACTTACAACAAATATTGTACATGACACAACACACAAAAGAATTTGTGAATTTAATAAAGTTGTCAAAAATGATGCTTCAAATTATATTGACGTTTAAAGCGCTTTAATTAAAGTTCTGTTTGTACTATAATTAAATATACATATGTAAGTATGTTTTTCCTACAAAAGTAGTTTTAAAATCTTTAATTAAGAATAAAACAAAAATTTTGTAATAACAGAGAATTTTTTGTAATAACAGACAATGCTTGTCATAAGATAACGATAAATTTGTATTTCAAAAATAATATCTTTAAAATCTGATAAATTGCTTAGACTCTTCGTTGAATTGTTGTTATAATAATAAATAAATAATAATAAAACTCTGCAGAAGAAAAAAAATGCATTTGCAATAAAATATTTTTTAATCTATTTTTAATCGTACCATTCGTAACACTAGAGAGACAACCTTAAAACTGACCGAAATTAAAGTTAAGGAGTATAAAAAAATAAAACGCCTACTAACATAATTTTTTTTTTCTAAACTCTAGCAAATCTCATTCTAATAATTTTTTATTGCGTGTTGACTGTTTATTGGAATAAATGCAGCACCTTTGCGGCAATCGTGCTTGACTTTTTAAAAAAATACTTTCAAGCAACAACATTTTGGAAGGTTCACACAACACATCCATCATCAAAAGATGCTGTAAGCTTTTGCTAAAAACTTTGTTTTTACAATGGTTTGTATTTTTTGTGCATACTTGCTTTTGCGTAAAATTATAATTATACAATTATAAAATTTAATTTTTTATTGAATTATTATTTGAACTGTGAATATTATAAATGAATAGAAATTATTTTGGCTTAAGGTCATTTATTTTTTAAATTTCTAAAAATCTTTTTTAGAAAGAAAATTTATTTTACAAATGTATGAGGACGTTTTCCAAAGAAAACAAGAAAAATTAGACGCTAGCAGAATGAAATGCTGCATTTTCTGGACCGCTACGACCTTCATCAGCATTCTTCGCATCTATCTACCTTAGTTGTGTATTTTATAAACATCATCTATTTAACCAACTAACTTTGTAAATAAACAAGACGAAATACAGAGAGAACAGTAAAGAAATACTTTGGTTTGTGTGTAAATTTCGTCTAACCAAATTAATGTTGATATGAGTATATGAGTATTCTCGTATTCTTAATGACATCATTTAAAGTTTAAAAAATGTTTTAATAATGACTGTCAAAATCGACACCTGACCGACGGTACCGATGGACTTTTTTTCAAAATAGGGTCTAAACTTAAACTATGAGGTGAGATATTATTGCGAATTTTGAGTACTATCGCAACTGTGGTATGTAAATATATTTAGAAAATTTGGCGTTAAAATTAATAATGAATTACAAGGATGGTATAAAATCTCATGTTAATTTGTTTATAGAATTTATGGCTGGCTCAAAAGTGTTTTCTAACAATTTCATTTGCTGTACATAAAAATTAAGGGCAACTGTAAATTGAACTAAAATCTTTAAAAAAAAAATTGGCATTTATAAACAGAAAACAGAAAATTTCTCTTGAAATTCAAGCCCGAAAACTCCTGCGACTTTTGTTTAACTGCTAAGAAAATATAAAATTGTATTTAAACTATTTTTTTTTCTCCTTATCCACAGTAAACAGCTTTACAATTTTTACAATTTACAATAACAGTTCTGTCTTTGTGCTTTTCTATGAAAAGAATTTTTAATTTGTTTAACATTTTATAATTCTGACACAAATATTTAATTACTATCAAGAGGTTTATTGAATGAAATAAATCGTATTTTAAACGAAACCTAACAGACATACAGATTCTATTTTAATTTTCTTATTTTCAGTTATAAAATTCCAACATAAGACTAAAAAGAATAACAGTAAAAAATGTCAGGACAAAAATATATGGAATCTTAATTAAATTTACTAAAGCAAAGAAAAAAGTTGTAGAATATTAATGTCTTTGCTTACAACCTGCAAATGAGTGTTTGTAAACTAAACTCATACATAAACATTACAAATAAATAATTTTTTAACCGACTTCAAAAAAGAAGGAAGTTACTAATTTGTCTGAATGTTGACTTTTTATGTTTGTGCCTACATAACTCAGTCATATCTGAACTGATTTAAAATTTGTTTTTATTTTTGGGGTATTGATTACGGATTGGTCCCGTTTTAAAATCAATTCATAAAACATGTAAAGTAATACAAAAATAGATATAAAAATTAAAGGGTGTCCCTATAGGGAACGCAAAATGACCTAATGGGCCTATCGTTTGAACCGTTATAGACAAAAGCTTGAAAATATTGATTACAATGACCGTTATAATAACAAGTATAAATATTAAAAATTATTAGCTGGAGAGTTCTCCAATAGTTCATTTAATTTACGTATATATACACTTATGAACAGTTGTAGACAGTCTATTGAAGCCTGCAAAGAACCTGTATCCGCAAGTAAAATATTTCGATTAATGATTAATGAATAATTTGAAGTATGTATCATAACTTTTAAGCCGTTATAGACAGACTGATAAAATTTACAACGAACCTGTAGTTCCCCTATCAAAACATTAAGAAATAAAAGTTGATGCCATAATTGATGTAATTTGACCTTATGTGGGTATCTTCTGAACCGTTATATAGAAATATTTGAAAATGATTAGAAGTATAAAAATTTAAAATTACATATAATTGTTTTTTAACCGACTTCAAAAATAAAGTTATCAATTCGTCTGAATGTTGCTTTTTTATTTTTGAACTTGCAGAACTCAGTCATATCTGAATTGATTTTGAAAATAAAAATAAATCTAAAAATCTAAATCTAAATCTAAAAATTAAAGAGTGCTTGGGACGCTATAGTCACAAGTATTAATATTTAATTTAAAAATTAAAGGGTTCCTCAATAGTTAATTTAATTTAATGTATATGGCCATACTTTTGAGCAGTTGTAGACAGACGATTGGAATTTAGAAAGAATCTGATTGCTAAGCAAGTATATACACAGAGAAAAGAAATTCGTTATAAGAACCGAATTTGTTGCCAATCGAATATTGTCGGTTGTGTGTATTTTCTTGAATTCGTTTATAGTAATTGAATAAATATAGCAGTCACAACTATTTTAAAAAATCATTCTTGGGTGATTATAAAATATTATTGTAAATTAAACAAAACAAAATAATTTTATAATATGTACTTTTATTTTAATAATAAATTATAGGAATAAAATTATACATTATAAATTTCATGACTCGAACCATTGAATGCAGCTTTCTTCTTCCTTTACATCATGATCTCTTCTTTTCCACATATTTTCTTCAATTTGCTATCCACACCGCACGTTTTGCTCTGCGAAATAAATTAAATATTATAAAATTATTTTATATATAAATGTCCTTCTGAGATAATTTTGAACTTACCATTTACCAATATTGGAGATCTTTTCACCACTTTTAATAAATTTTTTTATTTTTGAACTAAAATATTTTTGATTTTTGTAATGTGTAAAAATTTTATTTATATTGTGTCAAACATTTTTCGATTTAAGAATATACAATCGAGTTTTATGATTCTTACTTCAAAAATTTGGTTTTCAGTAGTAATGTACTGAATAAGTTTAGTTGCATCTTCCATTTAATAGAATAGATTTTAGTAAAGACACAAATCGGTCATGTTAACTTTTCTAAGAGGTGTTGCAACTAACATTTAGAAGCAAATATCATTTGTTAGCTTTTAATATAAAAAATAAATCAAGACTATAAATTATTAATAATAAAAATTAAATTATTAACATATCAAGCGAATTGTTACCAATCTGTTTTCTGTGTGTAATTTGAATTTGTAAATTAAAGGGTGAACAGTTTAACAAGTATAAAGTTTGGAGATATAAGGGTGTCCCAATAGTTAATATAATCTAATGTATGTGGCAATACTCTTAAACAGTTGTAGGCAGACAGATGAAATCTGTTTTGAAGTCATTTTTTTTTTGCAAGAATTTTTATGGGTTAAGTTATCTTTTTGGTTTGATGAGGCAAAATTGTTTGTTTGAAAATTTTTTCTAACTTCAAAAAGTCGTAAATTATCAAAGCTGCGAATTAATTGTTCATTTTTGAACTAAATGAAATTTGAATCAGTCAAACGTATTAGGCAGATATCAATTGCAATTTATTTCCAAATCAAATGAATTTATTTAATGAATTTATTTAATGAATTTATTTAATGAATTTTAATTAATTTCAAATTTAAATGAATTTGTTTAATGAATTGCAATCGATATGAATCGATTTTGAGTAATTTTAAAAGTGTAATTTAAAAAAAAAAAAAATAGTAATCTAATCATTACTTACTCTTATGAGTTAAATTTACTGAAATTTAAATTTTTTTTTACGTAAGGGTATGCCAAAAAACTTTTTTTTTTTGAAAATGATATAAAAAAACTGTTTAGCTTCGGCTGTGTGGCACTTAGCGCCGTCCTGTTGAAACCAAATGTTGCCAATATCCTCCTCTTCATTTTTTTGTGAACAAAAATTCGTTCAACATAACGATCACCATTAACAGTAACGGTCACTCCTCATTTTCGAAGAAAAATGGCCCAATTATGCCTTTGGACCAAAATCCGCAGCAAATAGTGACTCGTTTTGGGTGCACTGGCTTTTCAATGTATGCGTGCGGATTTTCTGTGCCCCAAACGTGACAATTTTGCTTGTTTACATACCCGCCAAGATTAAAATGAGCTTTATGTCAAAAGATGATTTTTTGTTGGCAAAATCGGTATCTTATTGTCGCAATATTTCCCAGCATTGTTTAAGCATATACTCAACCATATTCGTTCAGCGGAAGGATAAAACAAATTATCTGTCAAATCAGACATGAGCTAGGTGTTACCATTCACAAATTAAGCAGTATTTGCAAAAAAAAAAAAAAAAAAATACGTTAGATGGCGGACTCGTTACATAAATTTTCTGTGTAATAGACAGTAAAGACAAAAAGTTCTTAAATTTGTAATTCCCATGATATACTGGATTTGTCAGGTACTGTGCAACAAATATTAAACATTCGAACTTTTGCATTTCTGTATTATTAATAACTATAAGAATATCACGAAATTTTAGTAGCTGCGAAAAAAATTCCGTGATTAAACTTATGCATTTAATAAAATTGTAACAAGACCAAGTCTTTTGAAAATTTTAGTGGTGCAAAAGGTAACTGTCAGCGTTCTTCCACAACTTCCATCGGTTTTCCTGGTATGCATAATTTTTCTTACTATTCATTAACACCATCTTTTATTAAAATGGATTGTTCATGTTTTAAAACTTTTGTTTGGGTTAATTTAAATAAGATGGAAAATGTTTTAATTTCTTTTGTCCTTTTGGCCACAGCAGTCATTGTTTCTACGTCGTCATCTTTAAACACTTATATTCACATTATTATCATAGTTTACTGTTATTGTTATCATTGTTATACCCTTCACCACAAAAAGTGGAAAAAGAGTATATATAAGTTTGTCATTCCGTATGTAATTTCTGCAGTAACTCTTTCCTACCCCATAAAGTATATATATATATATATATATATATATATATATATATATATATATATATATATATACATATATTCTGACTTCTTATGCATAGCGAAGCCGATTGAGCGATGTCTGTCTGTCAGTCCGTGTTAGTGTAGAATTAAAAAAAAAATCACAAAAAAAGAAAATAATCATCAGTCGAAAGAGGTGCTATTGGAAATCAGCATGATCAGTCCATATCCTTCGAGGCAGCAGGCAAAACCCAACGCCTACCTCTAATTTTTTCATGTCATTTGGAACAATAAAGTAACTCCAATAAAAAAATTAAAAATATTCGGGTCGATAGAGAATCATAAAATAAAAAAGAAAATATCTAGTAAAAATCTGCGCTAGCCCATATTATCCGAGTTACGGGGCTCTGAAGTTTTCTAATTTTTTTAAAATATATATGTATATGGGTATCATTTTAAGGCTTTTGAATACATCTTTAAGGAAATGCTAAAAGTTTTTAAAAATGCTTAACCCGTTAAGAGCCGGTGTCATTTTTATGTAAAATAATATAGTATGCAGTACCATTTTTTTAATTCTCTCTCACCTGAATATTTACTTCACTAAACTAGATTTACATAGATGGTAAAGTGTATATAAGATTCGTCATAGCCGATTATAACACTCTTACTTGTTTTCATTACTGTCGTGATAATAGTTAAAACTATGTGACCATTATTTCAATGTATTTGGCAAACGATAATTTGTATCCATGACACTAACAAAGATATTTCTAAACACGATAATCTGTTTTAAATATCTTTTAATTAAAGTAACTTTTACATGTTAAACAAATCTGCTTTTAGAATGTGGGTGAAAGCAGGAGAACAGAAAATAGTCTTTATATTTTATAACATTTTTACTAACTTGTCAATTGACTCTCCTGTAATTCTGCTTATTAAAAATTTGTTCTGTGATTCTTTTGCAAAGCAATAAATTGTTGGCTGTTATATTGTGTGAAGTTTCTACAAATGATTATTACATTATTGCTATCATTAAAACACCATCAAGAATAGCAGAATGTTTAATATGAAAATTTTATTGAAACCCAAGTTGTTGCGCATTAATTCAATTTTTAAAAGCTTTGCATCAAATTATAAAATATTTTGTAACAAAATGAATGCTAAGTGTTCCGTCTAAGAGCTTTTGGGTTTGATTATTAAGTTAAGCTTAAGAAATAATAATTTTACTTAATATTTTTAATTGCTAACTAAAAGATACCCATAATTAATATAAAATTAGCTTAACTATTTAAAGATCAGACGTGAGACATAATTAAAATTTGTAAAAATTTTATGTTTTTGAATGTTATGAGTAAGACTTTTCTTCAAGGTCTTATTATAGATTTATTTATGAAATCAAATTGTAATTTTAACAATTGTTATAAACTGCGCACAAAGTCAAAAATGTTCCTGGAGTTCTTTAATATTTCCTACACTCCTAAGTGCGTGTAACAAAATGTTTTATCTCGTTGTCTAAAGCAATTTTTCGGTACACATTTTTTGATTTAAATATTTGAAGCACTTCTTAAAATGGGATAAAAGTTTCACAACAATTTGTGTTATTTTTAAAATGTGTATTAATTCTCAATAGATATTCGAGTATTGCAATTTTTTTTAATTTGATTTGCATTGAGTTCATTGACGAAATAACAGTCATAATATTTAACAATGCTTTTATTTGATATTAGGAAACTTAAACGTAACAAAGAAATAAAATTTATTTAATAATAGTATAGTTAAAATAATCAAAAACATAATTTTTAAAAAATTCTCAAAAAAATTCTCTGAATCCCCAAAACGCAAAATATATCCTCGTAGAATTCCTCAAATCGCAAACTGAAATTAACATCCGCAATGTGGGGATAAATCCCTCAATCTGACAACACTGTAGACTTGAAACAAAGTAATTTTACTGAAAAAGTAATTCTTTCATTATTTGATAGCCGCTCAAGGTTACACACTACCAAAATCCTATATAAAAAATAAAAAAAGTAGGGTCACTATATTTTTAGCTTTGCCGAATCTATGCCCTTTAGCATTTATGCATAACCATGTGTTCCAAACATTATTTATATAAAATTACTATTTATTTTAATAAGAACTTTAGAATGTAACTTTAATTGAAAATAGTTAACTATTTTGAAGGAAATGCGTTACATCTTTCTGTGTTTGGCAACACTGATAAGGAGTTCGTCTAGCTAAATTTATATTGATATGACTACTCTACTCTTCGTAAATAAGAGTGTGAGGTTCTTATTTACGAAGATAGCTAGTTAAATTATTGATGTTTACAATGTTTACAACTAAGAGATATAGATGCGAAAAATGCTAATGAAGGATGCGGCGATCCGGAAAATGCAGCATTTAATTTTGCTGGTGTCTAATTTTTCTTCTTTTCTTTGGAAAACGTCCGTGTACATTTATAAAAAAGAGGTGTTTGGGAATTAAAAAATGAACATACAAAAATTAACTTAAGCCAAAATTAATTTCTATTCATTGATAAAAAAAGTAAATACTTACTTTGAAGTTCTGTAATGTAAGTGTCTATCGAAAATTCTAAAACTGAACACAAAAATATCTACAAACTACAGTTAAGTAAAGTATACCTTCACTGCTATTATAATGGAGAACATAATGTATAATTTGTCATGTCATATGCTTATCACAACAACTAAACGTTTACATTATATTGACGATTTAGTAAATAATTTAATAAATAAAAAAAAAATAAAAAATTATGATACATAAACGGCGGGTGTGTGCAAGTTGTCACTTCGAACTTTAATTCAATTAAATTATCTGCGGCTAACAGTCAATTACATTCTACTTCATACATTAAACGGAACTGCAATAAGTTTTTAAATAAAAAATATAACCGTCACTAAATATTACGACAATCTCGATCTAAAGACTAACGTTAAAAGCTTTATCGCCCTTAAGCCTTACGATTGCTCGTTAATATTAGTTTTTAAAATAGAAGGTATGTAGAAATGTGTGTACGATTGTATGAAGGCGTTAATTTGATCAATAAACTCTCCCTATGGTGTGAGGTGTGTATGCTCAACAAAGGCGTATTAAAGAAAACTAAAAGGCGTTTATATTTTATATCCGTCATATGCAACGTTTTACTTAATGTCATTAAATATTTTTTTTTTATTGTGTTACAGGAAAAACAACACAATGTTATTGCAATGAAGGTTTTGTGACAAGTTAAAGTAAAAGAAATTTAAATATAAATATTAAATAACACACAGCAATGTCTATGTCCTCAAGCCTTATGGGATAGATGTGAACTAGTTAAGCATTTTGTACCCTCCCATCACTGCTTTGACCTTCTATGTCTATTAGTTTAAAGTTTTTTTTTTTTAAGTTGTTACTACAATAATATATCAATTTTTTTAATCTCTTCAACAAAAAGTAAAAAAACACTATTCTCATTCTTGTCAAGCTGGTAACAACGGGAAAGTTTGCACACGTGGTAATGTAGAGCACATTATTCTTTAAGCATTTTAAAACATTCATATATTCAATATTCATGCATGAATTTGTAAAAGTGAATTATTGAAATATAATTTTAAGTAGAATATTAACGCAGCCCGCTTTCCTGGCTCTCTTGGAAAGAACTTTAGAACTTTTGAACTGAGTACGAAATATCACTTCAAACTTCTTGTAGTCCTTACTATAACGCAAGCCAGTCTCGCCCAACAACAAGCTAAACGAATCAGAGTTTCTTTTGTGGATTTTCCATTTCTCTAGAATTGTTCTTGAAAAATTCGACAAGAAATGAGTAACACAAGGTTTCGGTTTCTGTCTCCATATGTAAGTATTTCTTAAACTTTTCAATGAGTTGAATGCTATTTTCCACCTACGCTACATGAGTACTGTTAAGGAAAATGTGCTCCTTTAGTCATTCTCCCATTTCGTCCTAAAGACAAGCGTACTCCGCATCTCCACTTATCATCATCTTTCTTAGTTAGTGGGACCAAATATTCCACTCTTTCATTCGCAGTCTCTCTTTTAAAACAGCAGTAGGCCTTGCCTAAGACTTGAACGCTATGTTCCGTCTACACCAAAAAAGAATTGTCCTTCTGAGCTAGTTACTCTATATTGAAAATGACGACCGACATTAGCTACTAGTTGCATTTCCTGCAGTAGTACCTAACGGCCATCTCCTGTTGTATAACGTTTTTGGTATTTAACTTTTTAAAATTTACTTAATTCTCAAAATAATCAAAAGCAACCTTTTCAACTAAGATGGAAAGACTAAAAGATATTGAAAAAATATGTAATAACCAGCTACCTTACATTTCAAGTATCTATCTACATTGGTTCAAAAGTTTAGCCACATTCATCAAATTACATTATTTATTGTGACCATCTTTAATTTCCAAATCTAAATTTTATACTTGTTATAGCGTACTGAGTAATGCGAGTTCTTTGCAAATTACAACAATCCGCCGAAAACTGTTCAACAATTTGGTCATATACATCAATTTAAATTAAATATTGAAGCACCCTTTAATTTATAAGCTTAACCCAGCAAAAAATTTTTAAAAAGCTAATCGAGTGTGGAATTAAGCATTTTTGGCAGAAGTACTTCCTAGCTAGATTGCCAACTTAATGATTTTAACAAGGCATGAGACTTCTATAATCAATAGCTGAGAATTGATTACATTAATTATTGTAGGAAATAATGAGAACCATATTTTAAGGTAATTTCTTTTAACATAAGAACTAGTTTCATTAATACTTCCTTTTTTGAAAACTAATGTGATGAGTTTTGTAAACGAGTAACAGAATATGGCAATCACAAAAGTAAGTCATAATATGGCAAGTACGTTTTAAGGTAATGTCTAATTTTTTGCTGGGAACTATTTATATCATAGACTTTATTTTTCGGAATGTTGAAGAATTGTGTATGACAATTGTTTCCAGCCATATCATCGCAATATACCCAGCGTATGAAGGTCCAGCTCCTCGGCGCCGTTCTTGAAGCATTGTACCCTCAGGAAGAGAAGAAAAAGCAGCAATAGAAAAAAAACAATGTTAATGTATGTATGTATTCTTTTTTGTAAATTTATTCAAAATTAAATTTAAATAAAAAAGCTAAATATGCAGAAATGTAATATTTGCTTTTGAGATTTTTCTTTGATAGAGGCTACTACGCAATAATAATAATAGGAAAAATATTTTCCTATCTCTAGCTACACTTAACTTTTATTCCCTTATTATTATCTTTTTGTTTTTTTCTTTAGTAAAGGGTGATGCGCGTTAAATCGTAGTGTCAAACACAAGCTTGCAGGTCTTCGTTGTTTCTTTTTTTGGGGTTGTGTGTGGCCTTAGTTACCAATAGGAAAAGGAGGAAGGATTGGTTAACCTAAAGTAAAAGAAAATGATAAATTAAAGAATAAATTAGTTTAGAAAAAAATTTAAACAAATAATTTGTTTTTGAATATTTATTTTTAATACATACATATTTACATCGATTTTACATCTATTTCTTCTAAAAATAGCGAGTTTTGCTTTTTATATCGTGGTAGCTTTCATATTCAAAGTATTTTTTCCCTTTTCAAATCTTTGTTAAAATTAAATTTTTCTCTTGTTTTATCACGATGTTTTTTCTTTACATGTGTAAATAATAATTTAATTTTTGAATAACCTTTTGATTCAAAGGATGATTTGAGCCAAAGTTTGGTGATGGACAGGTAAGCGGTGTAGTAATCAGACGTAAGTCAAGGGCGACCAGGACATTTATGAAATTATAGAAGTTGTCATGGTAGAACTGGTATCAATTCTGGAAGGTGATAGCAATCAGGTTGGCATGAACACCGGCCAACCTTAAGAGCAAAGTGGCTAGCGACTATAAACGTTTGATTGTGTGTGTGTATCTTACTGTTTTACTGTACTCAATTCGGGCTCCGTATCAATATTTTCAACATTTTTTTCCATCAGCAAGTTAAAACTGGCATGTTTTACTTTTTTTGTAGTGCTAAAAAGGGAGCTTGGATTGGTTGGCAAGAACCTACCCACACGGCGAGGAGCATAGGCCATCAATCTGGTCACATCTTAAATTTTGGTCACCACCACCATCTGCTATTTGCCTATAGATTTACTGGCAACACTATTGGTACAAAAAGTACCGCTACAAAATAATTCTTGCAAAAAAAAACTAATTCAAAACAAATTTTAGCTGTCTATCTTTAACGGTTCAAAAGTTTGGGAAAACACATCAAATTACATCAACTATTGGGACACCCTTTAACCTCCACATCTTAACTTTAAATCTGCTGCTATCGCGTATCTAGCGATACAGGTTCTTTGTTAATTTTAAATTAACAATTGAGGCACCCTCTAATTTGTAATTTTAAATATTTATGTTATGCACGACAAAGTAGTGGATATTATGTCTAATTTTCACGTTTTTTTTATATAACGGTTCAAAAGATAGGGTCATATGGGTCAAATTACATTAATCATGAAAACAACTTTTAACTTCTAGTATTAAATTACATATTTGTTCCTATAGCGGACTTCACACTATAGGTTCCTTGTAAATTTCAACCGACTGTCGAAAATTGTTCATTAGTTTGGCCATATACAAGAAATTACATCAACTATTGTAACACCATTTAATTTAAAATTTTTATTATTAATACTTTATATAATAACCGACAAAGTAGTGGACGTTATGTCAAATTTTTAAATGTTTGTATATATTGGTTCAAAATATAGGACTATATAGCTCAAATTACATCAATTATGGGAACACCCTTTAATTTTAAAATTTAAATTGTGTAATTGTTTTTATGGCGGACTTCGCAATAGTGGTTTGTTATAAATCCCAGCTGTCTGTCTTCGACATTTTAAAAGTTTGGCCACATACAAGCAAAGCAAAAACATGGTTGTGATATGGTCCCAATAAACATAATAGCCCTATTCACGATCTTTGTGCAATGGTCTTGCATCATAGCATTTGCAAAAAAGTGTAGCATGCTTTTAGTTTACACCAACAAAACACACAGTAATGAGTAAAATATGCTACACATTTTGCAAATGCTATGATGCAAGACCATTGCAGAAAGATCGTGAATAGAGCTAGTATGTTCTTTGTAACATTGTAAAGTTGCAATGAAAAAATTATTCAGTGATGATAAAAACGTTTTTGTTGATATTTAACGATTATATAGTTACTGTGCACAAAAAATACAACATGGTTGCTCTTAAATTAAAACGTTTTATATTTTATTAAAAATAATATAATATATTTACCCATAAAATATTTTTATTAATCAGAGTATGATTAAAAGCAAACAAAATAATGTTTGCGCTAAAAAATATTTTATTCTATGTCTTGACATTTTAGTCGTTTTTTGTTAGCTTAAAGTTGAAATTGGTTTTGTGTCAAGAGAAAACGAAAAAAATAAAAATTTGAAGTAAAAATAATATACAATATATGAAAACAAACAAAAAGTTAAGCAAAACATTTCAAATATAGTATATGTATGTATGTAGGCATATAAATCTTTATTTTTGTGTTTTAAGCACAATTAAGAAACCATTTCAATAAGCAAATAATTGAATCTTTTTGTAAATTTATGTTCTTTAATAGCTTTAGTGAGAAATCGACAATAAATTAACAATGAATAAATAAGTATTTTATAATAGGAAATATTTGCACTCTATTATATATCATGATATTTTCAACCATATTATGATGTTTTAATTTAATCATTTAATATTTATATTTAAACATAATTATTTTTAGATTTTACCATTTTATTGTTATGCTAGACAACAATATTGTTGCAAGACCAGCCATGTAATACAACCATAATAGATTGCTCTTAGATTATGGTTACGTCAACCATGTTTTTTCTTCGCGTGTAAGTAAATTACATCAACCTTAAATTTCCAAATACAAATTTTAACAGGTTCTTTGTAAACCGTCAGTCTAAAACTGTTCGAAATTAAATATTAAATTAAATAAACTGTTGGGGCACCCTTTTACTTATAAATTTGAGTATTTATACGTGTAATTATAACGTTCAACATTGTCAATTTTTTTGTAAAATTTTAAAGCAGTTTGTTATAACGATTCAAAAGATGAATTAACGTTACCTGTGGGGACATCCTTTTATTCTTAGAGTTATTTCTGTATTACTTTTTGTTATTGGAAGCTAGAGTGATACGCAGTTTTTTTTATTTAAAAGAGGTGCCCTTAATGATTCATTGTACGCGTAAAAAACATGTATATATGTATGAACTGTTTTTAAGACGGAACCAATTGATACGCATATTCTTTCAAATAAAGAAAAAAAAATTCAAAATCAGTTCATCGCAATAAAGATTTTTCTATTGGAATTAGCTCCGTTCTTATAAGTTAGACAAAGTTGAAGTTAAGATTGTGGTGACATAATAAATAATAAGATTTGCTACATTTTATTTAATTTTTAAGCAGAAGGTCTTTTTTATTTTTTATATATATTTTCGATATTTTGCTACTCTGTTGTGTAGCATCATCAGGAAAACGAATATTTATTTAAATAACATAAAACAACAACAAAAATGTAATAAAAAAAATAAAATTTTGCGTTAAAAATAAGTTTTACAAATTAACATATATATGGTAAATTATAACAACGGTCTTTATTTTGCTTCTACCCTCGGAGATTTGTCATGCTTTCCTAATTAAAAAATTTAATTGCTTTTTAAGGGCTTTTATTCGACTTTTTCTGTTTGTGTTAAATAAAGATTTGTGCCCTTTGCTAAGAATCTATTGATAATAAATATTTTTAAATTAGAGCTGCAAAACAATCGATAATACTTTTGATAATATCGATAGTTTTTTTATTGGCTTTACAGTTTTTTTCCTATAGCGATAGTTACCGGAATAGCACTTAAAAAAACAATAGTATCGGTGGTTTTTAAGCAAACTATCGAAATTATAGTATCGATAATTTTTAAGCAAACTATCGAATGTACTAACTATCGACAGTTTTGCAGCGCTTAACTAAATGTTTGTTCTGATTGTAGTAAAAATAAAAAAAAAAACCGATGTTAATACTAAAACATAAATTGAAATAGCTGATCTAAATATTATATATTTTTATAAAACATTAAAAGTTACCCATATAGTGGAAATGATACAATGATGCTGTGCATCATAACTGTATCCTGTTGTGTTTTAGATAACGAAATTACTATGCCACCATAAAATTGCTACAATGGAAGAAGAAATTTTTTTAAAATAATGTCTAAAATTAGAGTACGCGTGTAACACAATATTCATAGTTATCATGACCCATTTTAATTTGACTGTGTCTTGGTTTAAGAGCTTATACTACAGTATTGCAAATATGAATACTGCCTTTTTGCGTATTTCTTTACTTACGATAACCTGAAACCAAAAACAACCATACGAAAATATTTATGTCTTCAACATAACAGAGCATCGAGATAAACACATCTTCACCAAAGTTTTAAGATGATAAGAACACAAGAGCAGTAAAAATACATTTAAATAACACACTATCATCGCAAGTACAAGCGTTTTGTATACTAAGTGCGTGGAAAGAAAAGTGAAAATTGCTAAAACTACAAGAACAAATTATTACATGAAAGACTAACATCGAAAATAAACTCGAATCTATTTAATATGACTGCAGAAACATGACTTGCTTGAAAAGTCTAGTCGTTATGTAGAAAACTTCATTCTAAACATATAATGGTTTTGTAGTATTCTTTTATAATTTACTTCAAGTTAGTTTTCGTATATTCAATAAGAGAATGTTTAATTTTATTTTGTAAAAAGGAAATGAGAAAACAATGTGTAAATTGTGAAGAGGAAGTGAGTATGTTTGCTTGCTTTCATTCTTTTCTTTAGGTTTAAAGTTAAACAAGTGGTTCTAAGTAAAGGCAAAAGTTCCCATTAAGGAAAAAAATAATGAGTCAACGTAATAAGAATTGGCTCATTTCTTTCCTTGAAAAAAACCAAATGGATAAAACATTTGCAAAAAGTAAAACTAATTGCTGTTTTTTCTACACGGCAACTGACGAATTTTGTTGCTGCAGATGGTCGGCCTCCTAGGGTAGAGGCGGGCTTCTGGGTAGGCCCCCGAAAGTCGTGTACTTAGCTCATATAATTTTTTTGAAATGTCATTAAAAGATTATTATACCCTTAACCAATAAAAGTGGAAAAAGAGTATATCTAAGTTTGCCATTCCGTGTGTAATTTCTACAATATCCATTTCCAACCCCATAACGTTTATATATTCTGACTTCTTATGCATAGCGCAGTCGATTGAGCGATGTCCGTCCGTCCGTATTAGTGTTGAAATTAAGTTTGCCACTCGATCAGATATGGTGTCGAAAAAGGTGCTATTAGAAATCAGCATGATCAGTCCATTTCCTCCGAGACAGCAGGCAAAACACCACGTCTACCTCTAATTTTTTCATGTCATTTGGAACAATAAAAAATAAGAAAAAACATCAAGTGAAAAAATTGGCACTCACCCATATTTCCTGAGTTAACGGGCTCTGAAATTTTAAAATTTTTTATTTGTCAGTATGAGTATCATTTTAAGGCTTTTGAAGAGATCTTTAAAAAAAATACTTAAAATTTTTAAAAATACTTAACCCATTAACGGCCGATGTCATTTTTATGTAAAATTATAAATATGTATTACCTAATTTTTTTTGCTTATTTTTTAAATCTCTGTCACGTCACGATTGGATTTACACAAATGACGAAGAGTATATAAGATTCGGTATAGCTAAATATGGCACTCTTACTTATTCTTAACTTAAATGTTAAGATTTTTTAAATTTAATTATATCTTCAAAATAAAAAAAGTACTTACTTAATAATTAATTAAATATAAGAGTTTCCCAATATGTAATGTTCTTTGATGTATTCGACCAACTATTGAACAGTTATAGACAGACAGATCAAACCTGTTTTGAAGTCGGTTATTTTTTGCAAAAATTATTTAAGAGTTTTGATTCGTTTAAGAAAATGCTTTTAGTTTATAATTTCACCTTACCGTGATCTTTTGCTTTTACCAGAGAAGAAGCCAAAGAAGTTTTTTTTTGCTGAAGGCGCAAGCTCTATGAGCTTCACAATCAGAGTCGGAACCAGATCTGTCAATTAGTAAGTCATATATGTAGATTCTTCAATATTATGTAAAGAATCTCTTTTTATTTTATCTTTCTCGCAACTGATGTTCAGGATTTTATTATGATTTCCGTTTAATAAAATCATCCTTGCAAATATTTGTTTATCTAAGAACATGTTGATGCGTATATAAAATAATATTTAATTATTTTTTAAGTAAATAGACACTTATTTTACATAAGATGTTAATGTTAATGTCATCCTTCACAATTTGTCGCTTTATACAGCCGCTATCGTGTTGAGAGCAACACAGATATAAACAAATAAATATTTATATGTTTGTTATAAGGAAATTTATAAAATGCAAAGTCTTTCATGATAATGTGAAATATAATAGAAATAGATATAAGAGAAGTGAAAATGAAAACATTAATAATAGGCAAAACACTTTGTTCACAACATATAACATTCGTGTAAGGAATAACAATTTCCGTATATTATAGTTATATATACAGCTGTACAAACAAACAAAAATTATTCGTGCTTTCAACATTTGCAAATACACTTTATTATCGAAGGTTATAATACATTGAAAATAAAGTAGGAAGTTTGCTAATTTTTGTTTGTGCGGGCGTATTAAAAAAAAAATCCTCATAAGTAACATGAGTAACGCACGTGAGAATCTTAATGATGTTCTTCTGATATGCGAAATTTTTTTTCCAAAATAATTCAGGGTGCAAATTACGTACTCAAAACGTTTTGACGTACGACCATAATTTATGTTGTTTACAATGACTTGAAAAAATTAATATAAAAAAAAAATAGAATTAACTCGTGAACATTTTCGTGCCATCATTTACACAACTTTCGACGTGGATTATCACGACAAGAGTGCATTGATGAACTTAAATCTTTGTACGGCGATGAAGCACCATCCTATAGCACTGTGAAAAATTGGTATAATGAATTTAATCGTGGCCGAAGCTCGCTCAAAGACGAATTCCGTGAAGGTCGTTCAAAAACGGCTGTTGTGCCAGAGAACATTGATGCCGTGCGTGAACTCATAATGCAAGATCGACATGCGACATACCGCGAGTTAAAGACATCCTTGGACATTTCTTCCACCAGCATACATTCGATACTGCATGAAAACCTGGCCGTAAAAAAGGTTTGTTCTCGTTGTATCCCGCACAATTTGAAAGTCGCTCAAAAAAAAGGCTCGTGTCGATTGGTGCAAAGAAATGTTGCAAAAATACGATTGCGGTGCTTCAAAAGACGTTTATAAGATCGTCACAGGTGACGAATCATGGATCTATGCGTATGAGCCCGAAACGAAACAAGAATCGACCGTGTGGGTCTTCCAAGACGAGCAAAATCCAACGAAAGTTGTTCGTGGAAGAAGCACTTCAAAGCAAATGGTCGCCTGTTTCTTCGGCAAAACTGGTCATGTGGCGACTCTTCCGCTTGAGCAATGTAGGACGGTCACTTCTGAGTGGTACACTACAATTTGTTTGCCTGAAGTCATCGGAGAAATTCGAAAAACCAACAAGAGAAGACGAATCATTGTTCACCATGACAATGCGAGCTCTCACACATCGGCTCAAACCAGAGCGTTTTTGACCGGCCAAAACGTCGAATTAATGGGTCATCCGCCGTACAGCCCTGACTTGGCACCTAATGACTTCTTCTTGTTTCCGCACATCAAGAAAAAAATGCGTGGTCAACGATTTTCGTCGCCAGAAGAAGCTGTTGAAGTGTTCAAAAACCATGTTTTAGAGGTGTCTCAATCGGAGTGGAAAAAGTGCTTCGACAACTGGTTTGAGCGCATGCAAAAGTGTATAAATCATGCTGGAGGATACTTTGAAAAACAATAAAACCATTTTTGATTATAAATATTCACATTTTCACTATTAGGCCAGAAATATATAGAGCAGCCCTCGTAGCAAGCATTTTTATTCAGTTGTATATTTTTCGTTTGTCGCACTTAAAAATATAGTGACTATTGAAAGGGAAATCCCACTATGCATCCAACGAAACCCATAGGTCTGTCAAGGAAAATTAAAAAGCGGCATAGGCTCTAGCTCCTAAAGTGGAAAAGAAATTTTAATTCTTATTTTTAAAGTCTTACGCTCTCTATTCTTCAGGGAAGCAGTGGACCACGGAAACAACCATAAAGCACAAAGCGTTCGGCCAAACGAATCTATAGGTTTTCTAATAATGCAGAAGGGAAACGTTAGGTAACACTAGGTAGATGTTGGGAGGCAGACAAATATTTTTTGTTTTGGCCATTATGATTTTCTTTGTATTGATATGTATTAAGGAAAGCAGATATTTTTCAAGTCTATAGGCAGAAGCAAACGACTAACGAGGTCCATGCCAACCATGAGGCAACCAATGAGTGATTTATTCATGTTTGTGTGAAAGACGCAGACTAGTCCATGTGAAAAGCAAGAGAAATCAGGAGCAATGAGCCCCATATTGCAAACAACGCTGTAATTTTTGCTTTTGTGTAAGAATACACAAAAATCACTAGAGAAGGCAATGGACCCAAGATTAAGTGACAGAAGCAGTAACTGAGCCATAGTGAGGAAAACAGTGGGTCTAACGAAGCAGCCATCGGGGGATTAAGAGCTATTATAAGTTATTTTGCCCAATAGAACAAGAAAATGCAGAGGGAGCAACTAGTACCAAGAAACAATAAAAAATCAGAGGTGAAGTGAAATAGGCCCCACAAGGTTAAAACGAGACATAACGTGTGGTCAATGAGGGTTAAGACTAAAGGCTTTCCAGAGAGGCTAATATTGTGTCATTTTCGTTCAGCTTATTGTGCTTATGTATGTTTGTAAACCTACAAAAGAGGTGGTGTTTCTCAGGGGACAGGCTTGTAGTAACCCAATATAGCGTCAAATTGGCGTTCAAAGCAAAAATTTGACCGAGGAATATTCAAGATATATTAAGAAATTATATGGTCCGCAATAAGCCCGGTATATACTAAAGGGTTCCGCAATGTCCGGTTGGATGTCTAAGCGATGAACCGATGAATTATATCGACCACAGAATCTTAAAGACATATTTAGGAAAAAACTCGATATAGTAAAAGAGTTAAATAATAAATATTTAAACCTCATTTAAAGCTAAATTTGTCAATCGAAATACGTCGTATTACAGAAACTAAATTCATGATGCAAAAAAATTAATAAAATTGTTGTTTATCAGTTGTGTTTTTGTGTTTTTCGGCTCGCTAGATAAATTACTGGATGGGCTGCTGCTCAAAATAAGTAAGGCATAGGTCACGCAATGAGCGGTAGAGCGGTAAGCGGCTGAGCGGTGAGCGGCAAAAAATTAAAACATATGGAATACTATTGAAGTGGCCACGCAATGAGCGGCATTTCTGAGCGGCTAAACGGCATTTTTAAGAGGCTAAGCGGCGCCGATCAGGAATAGAACTTATTCTAATTTGTAGTTGATTTCTGAGCGGCAAAGTATAAACATGGCAAAAGTGAATGTAGAGCTTATAATTTCATCAGTACAAAGCCGACCGTTATTATGGCTTTTCTTTGTTTTGTTAATCTGGTGTTAACTTTTTGCAACAGCAAATCAAAGGATTTCACAGATATACGGCAGTATTGTCAAAATCTGTCTGGAAATTTGCGTAGATTTGTATATAAATGGTTAAATTCGCTGTAATGTCGCCTTGCTTGATTTATAGGATGAATACCAAATATTCTTTTTTTTCTTAATCGCTTTAAATTCTTGTAAATATGCATACGATTTTCACGTAAAAACATTAAACAAACCTCTTTTGACAATGGCATTTTAACAACTAACCGCTCAGAAATGACGCTCAGTAATAAGCCACTTACGGCTCAAACTCGCCGCTCTGCTGCTTAGCCGCTTACCACTCTACCGCTCATTGCGTGGCCTCGGTCTAAGCCAAAAATTTTTGTCATTGGGGCCTACCGCAGGGGCTTTAATTATTTTCAACTTAAGCAAAACTTAAACATGTATCACCTGCTAAACTGCAAAATTTTGTGAGTATAATTTTACAGTTTTCGATAAGCTGAAAATTTGTTTTGCCACTTCTGACACAAAAATTCATGTGATGAGTGCTTTTTTGGATAGTCACGACACATTTTTAAGTGACTCCTGAATCATGTAAATTTATATATTATTATTAAAATAAGCGTGGCACTTTGTCTTTTCTTCTATGAAATAAGGTTAATGGTGAATAAAAGCAATGTAACTTTTTAGTGTAGCGTAAAAATGTTCCGACTCTTTTTCATAACATGCCACGATCAAATATAATTACATTAACAAACTAGTGAAAAAACCATAAACGACTTGTACTGTAATTAATGTCATGAACGCAATGTGTCTCGGGTACATTAACATAAAATTACATACATAAACTTGATGCAAAAAATATATGTACTCGTATAATAAAATTAATATTTTTCAAATTATTTCTTTATAAACACAAATTAATGAGAGAGAACTGCACGGCATAACAAATTCTAAATGGATGTCGGCATATTTGCAAAAAATGGGGTGACAGAAAATTTAAAAATAAGACAAAATTAAGTTCTTTATATAATTTTACATGAAAATGTCGCCAACTCCTAATGGGTTAAGCATTAAAAAAAAAAAAATTAATATTTTCTGAAAGATCTCAACATCTTTTAAATGGTATCCATATTGATATCTTAAAAGTTTAGAGGCCCGTAACTCGGAGCAATTCAGTGTTAAATAATGGTTGTAATCATTATTTAACACAAAATAAATAAAAACAACGGTTTTATAAATAAATTGCTCTGTTTCTGGTCTATTGGTCACTAGAGTCAACTTAAGCAATTTTAAAAAACGTCTCCTAAGGTTAATTTTTCTGGAATCTCTTTAATTGGACTTAGAGTCAAATTCACTAGCTGTATTTTTTTTTTTACCCCTTTTTGTTATTGAATTTTTTGTTGGAATAAATTTCTGTTGCTACATACGTTGTACGAAAAAAATTATTTCGCTGCACTATTCAATCAATTCGTAATTATGGTCAGGATGACATAAGTAATTCTACTTTTTTCATTACTACCATTTCAAAGTCAAGGTAATTAGATGCCCAAAAATTTGTGATGTTTCATTTCAATTTTATTTGACGATTATAAACTTAACTTTTTCATTTTCTTAATTTAAAGCATTTTGATAAATTGTTCATTTTTGATAAATTTCATATCATGAAAATCAGATTTAACTTATTTAAAGCAATTGATTAAGAAGAAATTGATCAGCTCATTGTTTTATTTTGACTTACTTCCCTTTAATTGTTAAAATTTTTTAATATTAAAAGCATTCTTATGATGGCCAAACGCAATATTTTTTACAAAAACCATCAACGTTACCGTGTTAAGAAAAATAAAAAAAAGTCAATTGGTCAGATATAGTGGTCAGAGGTGCTTTTGGAAATCATCATGATCGATCCATGTCCTTCAACGCAGCAGGCAAAAAACCAAGCTTACCTCTAATTTTTTTAATTTCAGTTGGAACAATAAAGTAACTCTAATCAAAAAAATAAACATATGGGATAGAATTTAAAAAATAAGAAAAAACCTACCGAGAAAAAATTGGCGCTCGCCCATATTTTCCGAATTACGGGACTTTGAAATTTTCAAATTTTTTAAAATATCAATATATTTATGTATAAACGATTCGGCAATGTTTTTTTTTTATTATTAGTTTAAAATGGTCTGACAGCCATATGATTTCACAATAACCTAAATAGAAATAACTAAATGAAAAATATGACCTATATCTTGATACGTTACGAACTGAGTAACATATAAAAATTTTTTATTTGTTTAACATTAGAATTTGTTGTGAATACTGGTGTTGATTTGGTGTTTTTTTTTAATAAATACTTGTATTTATTTCTTCAACCATTAAGTCAGCTAGTTATTCATACACAAGAGCTTTTGTAGTGTAATCTGTTCGACTATGCTTCGCATTCGTTATCCAAGATTTGCATGTTTTTTGTACATATAATTTGCAAAAAGTAAAATTCATAGAAAACAATAAAAGGTCTTGCCAAGGTTGCTAAAATAAAAAGTTTTTATGTTATGATATTTTATTTCAAGTGTTTTCACTCGTAAAGCAATTTTTCTACTTTAGAAATATTTTTTTTTTTGTATTTTAAGTGTTTTAACCTTTGTGCCTTATAAATTACATGTTATTTTATAAAGTATTCATTATACAGATCAAAGTTTCTAGGTTCTTTAACTTGTGTAAAAACTTTATTTTTCAATACTTGAAACTTCTCTGGCATGTGGTTGTCTTGCGTATTATTTTAAAAATTAGCATTCAGAAAAAGAAAAAAGTATGGAAAACACAAAGTTGCATTCTTTTTTTAACTGACGGTTAGCAGAAATCAAAAAGAATTGTGTGCGGGGTAACAATTTGTAACTAGTAATTCTTTTTTTGTAAATTTAGAACTTACTTAAGCCTAATTAAATTATTTAATATAAATTTTTTTTGAACCGTGGAGATAATAAATGAATTAAAATTTACTTTTTTCGGCTTTGATTCATTTTTATAACCTTCACCAAAAAAAGTGGAAAAAGTTTATATCTAAATTTGTCATTCCGTGTGTAATTTCTGCAATATCCATATACGATCCCATAATGTATATATATATTTTGACTTCTTATGCATACTGACGTCAATTGAGCGATGTCCTTCTGTCCGTTCATGTTAGTGTTTTTTTTTATTGGGGTTACTTTATTGATCCACATAGCATGATAAAATTAGAGGTAGGCTTGGTGTTTTGCCTGCTGCCTCGAAGAACATGGACCGGTCATTCTGATTTTCAATAGCAGCTCTTTCGACACAATATCCGATCGATTATATTTGTATTTATTTATGGTATGTATTCTCATTCGTATTGTAAGTAATAAATACATAAATAGGTTTCCAATGTTAAAACGGATGAAAGCAATGAGTTACACCAAGAAACAGTAATCGTAGTCAGCTACAACTTCATAGTAAAGAGTTACGCAAAAGCAAAAAAAGAAATAAGAAAAAAACTGATTGCTCAAGCAACAGCAAACGGATTCAAATTATATGCTTTGCTGCAGAAAGGAACACATAGTCAGCTGAAGTAAATGCGTTTCTTTCTTTTTTAGTGCATTTGGTTTTTGATTTTGCTGCACATTTTTCCATAGTAACAGTTAAGCAACTACATATTTATGCCTTGAAAATAGTCAATCATTTTTAATCACTGCTTAAAATTATTTAAATATAGTTCCTACAGAATCAGAATCGATTATTATCAAAAGGTTGTAAAAATCGTTGTGCGGTATTATTTTTGTAATTTGTAATCTGATAATTTGCAAATATTTTTCTTACATTCACTAGATTTTTAAAGCTTTTTGCCATCAACCATTTTGATACTTTTTCTATGATTATTAGGTACGTTTCATGCAAATTACATATAACAATATAATTAAGAAGGTGAAAAGTTCTCCTTTATAAAAATAACACTTCGCACGTTAATAAATTGAAGTAAAAACAAGTCTGTTCAGTTCAAATAAATTGCCCTTTTGGGTGTTTTTGTAGTAAAAAATCAGTATGATAAAAGGAAAGGTATAAGAAGAAGGAAAATACGTCTGGAATAAACGGCACTATAAACAGATATGTGCGAATAAAATATGTAAATAGCTATACAATATGAATACGTGCATAGAAATAAATTAAAGTTAAAATAGCTTGGCATTTAGAACCTTTTTAAATATTTATAAATTTAGAGTTTTTTTCCGATCCTATTTTTTGTTTGATTGTATAACTTAAAGATTATGAATAAAATAGTATGTTGAGCAAAAAATATTGAAAGATTTGCTGGTACAAACTGATAACCCGAATTTCTTTGGTGCAGTGTGATATTCCTTTTACGTAAAGTAAATTTGAAAACATATAAAAATAAAACGAGTAAGAGTGCTTTATTAAGCTACACCGAATCTTATA
Organism: Gymnosoma rotundatum; assembly: GCA_916610165.2. NCBI lineage: Eukaryota > Metazoa > Arthropoda > Insecta > Diptera > Tachinidae > Gymnosoma > Gymnosoma rotundatum. Next base: position 18,652,133 of record OU744340.1, on the reverse strand, counting down.
TGCCTTTCACCGTCTATGTAAATCTAGTTTAGCGAAGTAACTCCAATCAAAAAAGCAAATATTGGGGTGACAGAGAATTAAAAAAAAAATGATACTGCATATATATAATATTACATAAAAATGCTATCGTCTCTTAATGGGTTAAGCATTTTTCAAAAATTTTAGCATTTCCTCAAGTATCTTTGCAAAAGCTTTAAATGATACCCTTATAGATATTTTAAAAATTAAAAAATTTCAAAGCCCCGTAACTCGGAATATGTGGGTGAGCGCCAATTTTATCACTGGATGTTTTTTTTTTCCTATTTTTTAATTCTTTTTCGTCCTATATATTAATTTTTTTGATTGAAGTTACTTTATTGTTCCAAATCACAAAAAAAAATTAGAGGTAGGCGTGATGTCTTGCTTGCTGCCTCGAAGGACATGGAGCGATCAGGCTGATTTTCAAAAGCACCTCTTTCCACACTATATCTGATCGATTGACATATTCATTATTTTTTTGTATGAAATCAAATTTGCCGAGGCAACACTAACATGGATGGACAGACGGATATCAGAATATGTATACTTTGTGGGGTTGGATATGAATATTGTAGAAATTTCACACGAAATGACAAACTTAGATATACCTTTTCTCCACTTTTTATAATAAAGGGTATAAAAAAGTTTCAAACATTTGTTAATTCTTCTAATTTTTAATTTCTAAAATTATTAGTTGAACTGAATAATACGAGAAATATTCATAATCAATAAATTTTGATTTGGTAAGACGAATTCCATACACAACCCAAAGCTTCTTCGTCGTACTCTTTATTTATCTTCTACTTGGACGTAAAATAAAACAAAGATGAAAATTTTCATATTGACATAAAATTAATTTTTTTCGAAAGATAGTCTTCTGTCATTATAATTTAAATATAAAAAGACATATAACTGCCGCGGGTAGCTATCATGTAGTCTAATCTGGAGATCCAATTTTGTGTGAGCATTTCCAACATTTGTGTTATGGCCACAACTCGGGGTATTTCATCCTCTAACCAATCAATCATTTTAGACGTATCGGCGTAGACTAGTGACTTTACATATCGCTACAGAAAATAGTGGAGTTAAATCGCACGATCTTGGATGCAAATAAATGGGACGGACACATGAAACTGTGCGGTTACTAAACGTTTTCTTCAATAAATCCATTGTGGAAAAAGATGTGTGACATGTTGAACAATTTTGTCGAAGCCACAACTCCTGCTCCGTATGGTTGCATAATTGATAAACAAAAAAGTTAGTAATTGTTGCTCTATAGCAAATTCCGTAAAATTCTGAACAGCATCATTTTTAAAGAAGTACTGAGAACTAAATCCACTAGCACAGTAAGCGAACTAAGAAAGTTAGTTTTTCTGGATGTAGCAATGTTTTCAAATATGTTTGAGAATTACCATCACTCCAAGTATAGCAATTTTGTTTATTTCCAAAACATAAAAATGTAAAGTAGGTTCAGCAGTAATCTTGTTTTGGGCCCATTTCTATAGTTTGAAATCTTTGTTGAGTCGTCAGTCTATTCCTGTTGAAATGCCAAACCAAAATAAACATAAGTCATATGAAAGCTGACAAAATGGCTGCCAGTTAAAAAAAAGTGTTGACAGCTTTAAATTCTATTCCTCTATAAAAAAAACTCTTTATTTGCAATTTTATTTCTAATTCTTCATACTTTTGTGTGTGGACTTCGCTTAACTAAATTATCCAAAAAAAAAAAAACTGCATTTAATTTTTCCAAAAATTTTATTTTCTTGACTTCCAGATAATTTAAATATTTTTTATGCATTTTAATTAATTTTTAATCAATAATAAAGAGCAGTTTTCTCCTACACTAACCAAAAGCAGAGTCTGCTGCTATCCCAGCAAAGAGCGCAGGATGTGCCGTTGCAAGCCTTTAATAGTTTTACTTGCATGTGAGCTTATGAATCCACGGCTATTAGTTTAAAACCAAAAAAAAAAAATTATAACGTGCGAAATCTTGATCTGACTACACCGCTTTCTCTCAATCTGTATGGTTTTTTGTTAATGTAAGAAAAAAAAAACCCCCCACAACACAGATAAGGTCTCCAACTGTTTATGGTATTCAGCTTTATAGAGAAAAATTCGCAGAGAAAATATAATAAACTGTCATTCTTCATTGAACATTTTTTAATATCATTGAGACATTATACAAGATTTTTGTTGCAATAAGCTGACGTAAGTAAAAAAGTTATGTTAAAGAGTTCGTACACTTTGCCCTTATAAAATATATTTAGAGTGTCAACAAATATGAAAAATTCTACTCAAAGTTTTGCCGATGACACATTATAAAATTAAAAGGCAACATATACCTCAAAAAAAAAAAAAAAAAAAAAAAAAAATCAGCAAAAAGATTACAATAGCTTGATTTAGTTAACGGTTAAAGCTTTTGGCAAAGCTAGCTGAAATATACAATATTTAAAACAAACTGAACTTGAACTTAAATATATCAAACTCTCAAATATTTCAACTCTTAAAACAGTCTTGAATTCTTCTGCAAACAAAATTAAAGCAATTCGTATTTTTTTGAGAAAAAATTTTTAAATTTAACTTTATTAAAAAGCAAAATTTCTGTATTCTTAAACTCTTGCGTTTTTCAACTTCGTTCATACATTTTTAATAAGAAAAAAATGAGTATATAAAAATTATCATTAAACACTTAATTTCTGAAATCTATTGTGTCTTATTTGTCCTTTTTTCGAATATTCGATATTTTGTCGAAATTTATATTTTTAGCTAATATGTCGTTTATTCTTAAAGCTGTTCTTTGTAAGAGCGATATGTTTTAACATTATTAACGATTATGTACTATTTAATTACCAATTTTTTGTTTATGTTTTTAATTTTTTTACCTTTATACTCTTTGCCAGAAGTAAAAGTGTATATATAAATCAGTCATTCTATTTGCTATATAAAGTAAGTTAATACATTAGCCCAATTCACGATCTTTGTGAAATGGTCTTGCATCATGGTATTTGCAAAAAAGTGTAGCATACTTTTAGTTTACGCCAACAAAACACACAGTAATGAGTAAAATATGCTACACATTTTGCAAATGCTATGATGCAAGACCATTGCACAAAGATCGTGAATTGGGCTATTGTGTATCCTTATCATTAGCAATATCCGTCAAAACGTGTGTCTGAGTTCGTCTACAAATCAACTTTCCCTAGATACCAGAAGAGCTACAGGAAACATAAGCTCAATAATCTGTCAGAAATAATTTCGAGAATTTGCTATTAATAATTCTTGCAAAAAAAAAACCCCCGACATCAAAAGAGATTTCATCTGTCTGTCCATAACAAACATATAGGAGTACCCTTTAATTTGCAAATTCAAATTTTATACTTGCAGTAGATCAAACAATCAGGTTATTTGTAAATTTCAACCGTCTGTCTAGAAGGGTTCAATAGTTTGACCATATACATCATTTTACATCAACTATTTTAACACCCTTAAATTTATAATTTAAAAGATTTATACTTCTTATTATACCAAACAATATAGTGGACATTCAGTCTAATTTTCAAGTGTTTTTATATAGCGGTTCAAAAGATAGGGTCATAGAGTTGAAATTACAATAGTTTTGGGGACACCCTCTAATTTCTAAATTTTACATGGTTTACTTATTGTTATATCGGAAAAAGCCATACAGGTTACTTGTAAGTTTAAGCTGTCTGTCTATAATGGTTTAAATATTTGGCCACATACATGTATAAAATTTATCTACTATTGGCATACCCTTTTATTTCCAATTCAAAATATTATACTTGTTATTATAGAGGAGTTAGCGACCAGAGATCGGTTTCGGTTGCGTAATTTTCGAGTCTACTTAAACAAGCACTTAGTTTTTTATGACTCGAATCGTTTTTGTTCAAAAGCAAAAAACACTTGTTGAATCAACAGCTCGTTTAAAACATTAATTTTATGTACTCGTCATTTTGTGCGAACATGAATGTTCTGACAGTGTCATTTAAGGTTTGAATCTATTTTTGCATCAAAGCAAACTTGTTGTTAGCGAAACAAGTGTTTTATTCAGTTGTAAATTAATTTTCTACTCGATGTTTTCTTCTCTTGTTGTTTTTACGTTTTTTTTTTACATTTTTAAAATTATTTTTCAATAAATTTTTGTGCTTAATATCCAAACGTTTTTTGAATGCCGGTAAACTATAGTGTTGAACTTGTTCTTTTTTTTAACCATGAATTGCTACTTAATTTTGTTTTATCTTTCCTTTTTTATTTTAATTTTTGTAAATATTTTTTAATTAAGATTTTGTTATGTCCTTTTTATTGTTTCATAAATAATTTTTTCATGAAAATGTAATTTTTTATAAAATGTTACTTTTTTTTAGTTATAAGTAAATATATATATATATATATGTATAATTACTTTTTTTTTAATAAAGTCTGAAAATGAAAAAAAAAAAAACAAATTATATATTTTGGATTTCATTATTTATAGGTATTTGGAGAACAAATTTCAAAATATATATTGTTAAATTTATGTACATAGTACATGTGTAAATATAATTTCATGAAAAATTTTGTTTGCTTGTAAAATATTTTACATTTATAAAATTTTGTTTTCACCTTTAAAGCTAGAAATAAAAAATGATAATATGATAGAAAATGCACATATGTAAGTTTTTCTTATTGTTTTTATATTTTTCTGCATAGCGCTTTTTTACTTTCAAGTGGCTCGATTGTTTTAGGTAAAACTCCAATCAGATCATGTACAATAAAGACGTTGTGCAAAAAAATAACTTCTTGTTAACGAGACTTTTTTGTTTCAATACAAATCTGTTCGAGTCTAATGTTGAAAATGATTTACACTTATTTTTGCATTTTGTGTTTGTGTATAAAAAGCAACAAGTATTAAATTCATGTAATACTTGTTCGTGTTGTTCTTAAAATTCAACTACTGTGAACAAGACGGCTCGATCATACAAGTTGCAGGTCTCTATTAGCGACCGTCTGTCTGCACCAGATCAAAAGTATATCCGTAAACATCAAATTAAATGAGCTATTGGATCATCCTTTAATTTTTAATCCTTGTTATTATAACGGTCATAAATACTTTATTAACTGTAAAACATATTTGTTTAAAACGAATATCTCTTTTAATATGTATTAAAACTTCTAAGCGATGATACTCTTTGTGCTTTTTTCTGTTGAATTAATTTAAAATTAAATGAATTGTTTTGACAATTGAAACATCCATATAGTACTTCAACACCGTTTTCAACTGATTGAACAGGTTTTAAGTCATACCGTCTTCATATATGTGATGATGGATATTGTTAATGTTACCTGCCATTAGTATCAACCTATTAAATGTAATAACTGGCGTTGTTCACATTGACATTTGTTATTTTAAGAGTATGCTAAAATATATGATTGTATGGTTGTATTTACTTTTGTCCTAAATTGATGATTGAATATTAATATTATATGACATCCAATCAAATTTAAAAGTTGAATATTAAATATTAATATCGTATGACATCCAAGCAAATTACAAAATAGAGAGTGTTTTTTTTTCTTGATCCCTTATGATTTCTGTTTATACATAATGTATGCAGCCACCTCAACATTATTGTGTCTGTGCGCGCAATTTCAATAAAGAACCATAAAATGCGGCATGTGTTCATATTTTGTTTGTTTTTTTTTTTTTATTTATTTATTTATTTTATTTTATTTTAGTGTCAAGTGAATATTGCATTTAAAATGTTGTTGAAAAGTAAAATATTATTTTAAAAAGTTAAAAATCAACACATAAGCGTTGCACAGTGGCGTAAAATAAAAAAAAGGTATAAAAGACTGGAAATTCTAAGCCAGAATACCAAAATTCTCTCTTACTTCTCACACATTTTTTTATTTATGAATGTGATGATGCAATTTTTTTTCTTTTTATGCAAAAGTGAAAAATAAGAAAATATTTGTTTTCACGCAAGTGCTTATTTATGAGAATTTACAATTTTAATAGTTTTTCACGTGTGTGTATATATCAGAGTACAGAAAAGTACACTCCTGTACAAAATTCTCGTACATAAATTAAAAACAAACAACTAAAACCAACCCGAACATTTTTTTTTTTTCATAACAATTATGTGTGTTCATTGTGATCTTTTTTCAACTACCAAGTTATTTTACTTTTTCATTGTATTCTGTTTCAAACCACGAAGTTATTATACTTTTTCATTGTGCACTTTTTTTAACCACGAAGTTATTTTACTTTTTCAATGAATTTTTTTTCGGAACGCGTGCTAAAAGTAGAGTACGCGTTCGCAAACAATAGCTTTAGTGGAACATTCGCGTTCGAGTACGCAAAAAAATATTTTAATAGAACACCTTCGCGGTTGTGTACGGAAAATTTAAAAATTTAGTAACACACATAATTGTTATGAAAAGAAAAATATGTTCGGGTTGGTTTTAAACAGAACATTGTGTGTTCGATGAGTGTACTTTCTGAACTCTGGTATATATGCATATATTTTTTGTTGTGCTGCTGGCGCATATACGCGTATGTTACAAGTGGTTTTTTTTTCTTTGTTTGCTTTGAAATATATGCAGATGTAAAATTTGTACTTTTGAGCTATTATGACTTACTATATTCTTTAGTGACATTCAAAACATTACTCTACTAGTTATTTTAAAACCGAATACATATTTTGTATAACTGCTTAAGCTTATTTTTTTCGAATGTATCCGTTGAAGTCAGTATTTCGTATTGGGAGTAGCAGCTTAATAAATGTGAATAAAGTAGTGATTCCTCAACTGAATTATTTTAAAATTTGTTTAAAATTTTATATGCTTTAAGCAAGTTATCCTAAAGAAAATATTGTTAAAATTTTTTACTTATTAAAAATAGTTACACACATAGTACTGTTTCAACTAAATAATTCAAAAGAATTCATAAAGTTATAATATTTTTTTTTATAATATTCATTTTCTTTATTAAGTAAGGGTGATACCCTTACTTTCATCAACGCTAATACATACATACATTCGTTTGGCATCGCAGGCAGACAACTTTTTTGTTGTTCTTAATGAAAAAGAAAAAAAATTTTTTTTTCTCATTTATGAAAAACTTAGAATACTCATAAATGAGAAGTTTTCTACACTAAAAATACTTCGCATTCGTTTATAAAAAGCAGCATTACTGAAAATGATTTTCTTTATTCCTTATTATACATGAATGCTTGAAAACGAAAGAGACGCACTTATTTATGTGTGATCGTAGAAAGAAAATTATTTGATGGTCGTTAATTAACGTGAAAAATAAAAAAGAACGTAATCTCGTTTATGAAAAACATTATAAATGTTTATAATTGGAGTGCTCATAAATGAAAAATTTTGAACTCTGTTTTAAACTATATACCCGATTTTCATAAAATAAACAGCAAGTAATAGAGGAGGTCATTAAGATACACCTTGCTTCACTAAGGGGTAGCACCACAAGGCGTCGAAGTAGGAAACCTCGAATTTGAGAAATGTTTCAAAGCTTATAACAGCCATACCTAAACAAGGGCGGAAAGCGTTTTTTTTTTTGCAGTCAAAAATTCTCATGCCTGTGTATTTTTTATGAGCATACCGAAATAACGCGGCGACAACGCTTTGCAATTGATCTGATTTTGACAAAGCGCTTAATAATAAAAATAATTAAAAAGAAGCAAAAACAAAACAAATTTTGTTTTTTGAAGAAAACGATCCGCTTTCCGCTTTTTAAGTAGATTTTTAACGTTTTTTTTTAGTAAATATCTTAAATTTTTAAATTTTTCTTTAAGATAAAGCCTTGCGTAAGCCATCTGATGTTTTTTATGGAATTTTTGTTAAGCACCCTACCGTAAGCATTCTTTGAATATGAGCCATTTTATAACAATAATCTAAATACTCCAGAATATAAAAAAAATTACACGCGTATTTTCATTCTTTTTATAACCAACTGTTATAGAACGAATGGTTTTCCGTAATTTTCCAAATTTTTTAGACATCCTGTGCATAAGTGGATTCAGGGAAGGCGACTGCAGAAAAAATCAAAATTTTAGGGAAGCAAACTTTTTATCTACACAAAAATTAATATTTTAAAATATTGATTTTACTTACGTACATTTTGGTCTTCAATATGATGATAACCTGATTTAATATCTTTTATATAATCAGAGATATTCAAGGTGAAATTTCATTCACAAAATTTCATATTTGATATTATTTAAGACTTTAGAGGTATTTCTTACATCTCTTTTTTTATTTTAAAAACTACTGCAAAAATAAGCCAGAGCTGAATAACAGAATAACTAAACAACTGATATACAATTTGTATATCTTTTTCATCAAAACAACTGCAAATGATGCACGAAACTGTGGTACCTCCCACAAAAAATCTTATGTTTTAATGTGTTTTTTAAATAAGTGCTTCTACTTTTCATTACTTTCTACTCCAAAATCAAAGATTTTGTTTTTGTAGGTGACTCTGTTTTTTTTTTCTAATGCGCCAAGTAAATATTTTTTAAAAGATTCTACAAAAATGACTATTTGTAACTTTAAACGCGACAAACCCATGTGTGCAAACGTACCTATTCCCGGCGGTTTCTTTATTAATGATGCCCAACTTATCCTACATGTTATTAAAATTTAATTTTTATTTTATAGCGCCCAATGGAAAAAAGTAATACAAAATATCTTTAAAAATTAAAGGGTGTCCCCATAGTAGGTAGTAATTCACCAATATGGGCCTTCCTTTTGAACTGTTATAGACATTTAAATATTTTATACAATAAATTAGAAGGTGTTATAATAGTAAATGTTATATAACGTATATTGCTTTAACAAGTATAAAATTTAAAAGTGGAAACTAAACGGTGTCCCAATACATAATGTAATTTCATATATGGGGCCAAACTGTTGGACAAATATAGGCAGACGTTTGAAATTTACAAGGAACCTGTATCGCTTAGTCCGCTACAACAGCAATTATAAATTTTGATAAAAGAAATTAAAGGGCGCTACTATAGTTCATATATTTTAATATATATGGCAAAATTGTTGAACAGACGTAGAAATACGGTTGAAATTCATAACCAAACTGTATTGAGAGTCCCCTATAAGAGCAAATATGAAATCTGAATCTTAAAATAGAATGGAGTCTCAAAAGTAAATGTAGTTTGATGTATGTGGCCATGCTTTAGAACTATTTTTTTTTTTTTTTGCAAGAATTATTTCTAATGCATTATTTTTTTTACCGATTGTCGAGAAATTCAGCCTTAAGCGCAACCCGTAATAAGATATCAAATAAAAAATTACTTAACGTAAGCGTTTGTGTGGGTTTGTACTGCTTGTTGTACCGGGAAATAACTATCAAATGAAATAAGTCCCAACAACAATGAAATAACTTCCAATAAAAATTATATTTGCACCCGGGCAAAGTTTAACTGTTTTAACCTCTATAATATAACAGGTACCTCCCGATGAAAGAGGTCCTTAACTTTAATATCATACCATATATCATGGATATAGGACCAAAGGCTGGCTGTACAGATAATATTTTATTAGCGAAGCCGCTGTTCAATATGGAGATGGGCTTTGGCCGGATGAAAGGGTTTAATATCTATAGTATAACAAAACTCTCCAAAAGTTTCCTGCATAGCCGGCCTTCGGCAGGGCGGAAGAATTTTATCCTCTATAGTAAAACAAACACCGGCTTCGCTGACTAAAAGTTTTCTCTGTAGCCAGAATAATGGAACTAGTCCATTTGGTGACTCCTAATAATAGCTCTTTAATTAATTAAAAGTTTGTAAGCGAAACCGATGCTTAACATACCAAGGAGGAGAAATAAAAAAAAAATAAAAGTAAATAAAATAATAAAATAAATAAATATTCAAAGATTTTATTGAATTTAATAACTTTCAAATGAAATAAGTTTTAAATGAAATAACTGCCAATAAAAATTAAATAATTTCCAATTATCAAAGTAAATGAAATAACTTCCAGCAAAATACAGTTAGGAGTTATTTCATTTGGGAGTTAATTTATAATGAAATAACTCCCAATTTGTACGGGATTTTTGAATTTTTTGTTAAGAGTTATTTAATTTTTTTTAGTTATTTTATTTAGGAGTTTTTTCACGGTACCTTAGACATCTAGTAATCGATTTAAAACATAAAGTCAGAAAACTCTTCCCAAAGCTTTAAAAGAAATGTTAATCAATATATACATGACTAAGTTTCACATTCGTTATTATATTTATTCATGCAAAAAAAATTTTTTTTCGAATACCTAGGCTACTCAATAAATCCTATCCTATACTGTTACACCCTGTTATTACTCATTCGCTGAAGGTGCTACGAGTATTTAAATGTTTTTATTTATTTAAATCTTTTTCACAATCTAAAATTTTGTGGTATGAGTCCTATCGTATGACGACCATTGATTTACAAATACCTCATACGCCCAGTATGTCAAATTAATTTATACGAAAACAGCGAAACAGCAATATAAGCGAAATTGAAACCAGGCAAGTTACGGAGTAACCAGCCACAGTGTTGCCTGATTGGTAAAGTCATTCCCAAAGTGGGGATTCAAAATGTTGTTTTTAGTTTTTCTTGCGAATATTAAATGTTATAATAGGTCTCCACTATAGTTTATATGATTTTTTAGAAATATGCATTTTACATTATTATACATTTTCTTACATATTATTACAATTTAGTCATTACTCCAATTATATGACACTTTTTTTTCAAATCTTTTAGTATGACCTAAAAAGCTTTGGTAAAAGAAAAAAATACCTACATCATAAGTTTTGTAAATATAATTGAAACAATAAAGTCTGATTTATTCCATTTACCTTAAGAGTCATTTGGCTGAGAATGTGCTTTTGAGGAATATTTTTTTTTTATTATTGAATATTTATTTATTTTATTTACTAATAAGTACAGATTTTGTTATTTTTACATATGTAGATATTAGGATTCCATTCTTTACGGAAGACAATGATTTTTAAATAATGGTGGAGTGCGTAATATATAAGGTGAAAAAAAAATTAAGAAAAAAAACCCTTATGAACATTATTAAAGGCTATAAATTAAAGAAACTTAAGCAAAAGATAAAATTAAAAAGAAGCAGCATGCAGACACCTAGAGTTGAAATTAAAAGTGAGTTTTTTTATTCTGTTTGTAACAAGAGCAGCGCAAAATTTACCACTTTATTAATATTTTCTTTTCTTTTTTGCTGTGTTTTTTTTTTTGATCTTAGATTAAGCCAAGTGTTAGACTTTGTCGAAATTTAAAAAGTAGCTACAGAGACAGTAGATATTTGTGGTTTCCTGTTAGTCAGCTAAAATCTATTTGTTTTTTTTCTCAATAAATTGTTTAAAAATGTTTTAAAATTTGCTCTTAAAAACATTTTTAATCATTTTAGTAATTTCTAGCATTATAATTAAAACACTTGAATTGCTCGAATCAAATGTGTTGCTACCTGATTTCACATATATTATTTTATGCTTCCAAACCACTTAATCAATATGATTTATTTTACCGCATTTCGAAAAAAATGTTTTCTTCTAACTAGTTTTGTATTTATAACACTGTATTTTAGTGGGATATTCAAGTTCAACTCGCTGCCATCAAGACAAAATAATAATAATAATGCTTTCCATTCCGAACTTGGACATTTTGAAAATTGATGGACTAAACAGGTTAAATACTCATGTATCATCCTACATTGACTTTTTTCTGGCGACTGTGGACTTAAATACTGCTGGCCGACTCGGGACACTGGATTATGAATCCGACCACAAAGCCGTGAAGATTGTGTTTTTTACGAATCCCTGCTTAATGGTGCAACGGCTTACAAGATAATACTTGGACAAATTAAACAGACGGGCATTTTTGCGAAGACCATCTGCCATTCTTGCCACATGTGGTCTTCCACTTGACAGAAACGTGACTCATACGGAAATTGACATCTGCGTGGATGAAATGGGGTGGGCGTTTAAGAATGCTATGGAGCATTCAATTCCCAAAAATTTCCGCAGGAACATTGACCGAATAATACAGGGTGTCATAGCTGCCTTTGAACGCGAGCATTGGGCGGACTTTTTAAAAAGCGTACGACTTAATAACCAGACATTTAGAAAAGTAAAGACGGCTGTAGGTTTGAATTCTCGACCCTCTGTTTGAAGTTTGATTGATAATGATGGCGCAATCATTTCCGATAACACTGGTGTGTCTAATCTGCTTGCGGGCCGTTTCTTCTGAGGGTTCGAGAATTAGTGTCAACTTTAGACAGGACGACGCCTTTGACTGTTTTCGGTAGAACTTTGACAGCTGATGGACGATTTATTGACTCTAGTAGGAACTTTACCAGACTTGGTTTTACTGTTGAAGTCGCAGTAGGTAATGCTCTACAGCGGAGGGCAAACAAGAGGTCTAGTGGTATGGATGGTGTATCTGATTTTGTTTTGAAGAAGACGGACATTGTGGCTTAGCGGTTTCTTGCTATTGTATTCAATCACTGCCTTAATATACCCTATATATTTATTTCCCAAAAGCATGGAAGGCTGCCCTGGTGGTGCCCATACTAAAACCGAAAGCTATAGACCTATATCCCTATTATCGACCTTTGGAAAGCTATTTGAATATTTTCTCCTGTCAAAGATTAATGATGTTATTACTGACAATGACATTTTAAAAGATTATCAATTTGGGCTTAGGAGCGGATATTCGAAGACACACGCAAATGTACTTACGGACTAAATTTCCCGGGGGTCTGAATAGGAGATGCCCCACTATTGCTGTAAGTTTGGATTTTGCCAAGGCCTTAGATACCGTTTGACATGATGGTCTCATTTACAAATTAATGAGTATGGGCTTTGGCATGGGCATCTGCCGTATAATTGATAGCTTTCTAAGGGACCGGTATTTTAAGGTTCATATTAGAGATGTCCTCTCTCATGAGGGTTCAATTTTTGCAGGAGTGCCACTGGGATCATTGCTGGGTTCGGTTTTTTACAATATCTTCATATCAGATATACCTCCACCCCCGCAAGGAGATCTCTTGTTGATCTATGCTGATGACATCCATATTGCTTTTTCAGGAGCAAGGGCAAGAGCTGTTAACGAGCGAGTCAATCAATACTTGACAGCACTGAAGGATTATTTCAATAGGTGGAGCCTCAACTTGAACATTCATAAGATTCAGGCTATGATGTTCAAAGGAAGGCGGAAATACATATACCCGAATTGCCGATCCTTCAGACCGTGTTTGAGAATTGGAAGTGAGATGATCAGGACTTCGGATAGCTTAAAGTACCGTGGTGTCACCTTCCATGAAAACTTTGAGTTTTATCGGCATATCGACACTGTGCTTGGGCGCACCAAGAGGAATTACTGCGCTAAAGCTGAGAGCTGAGAGTTCCGTAGGCCCTCTTATACAGTACAGTAGATTTTAGTCGAATACACTCGTTTATGGTCGAGAAAACTTTGAAGTTCATGGAAGGTGCACGTTCCATAGAAAACAGTTTGATGAGAGAATGTTTTTCTCGATCCTCCAGTATGGAGACCGTTCAGGCAGCAAAGTATCTTTCTCTTGTGAACTTGCTAACTTTCTGAGGTAGCTGGTCTTCTTTACGAGGGTGCAGACCTTCTATTTTACCATAGAAGACTAAATACACTAAATATTGTTAACAGCATGTATAACACTGCACAGTAACCTTATTTTTTATTTATTTGTTTTTTGTTTTGTTGTGTTTTGTTTTGATTTATTAATGTGTAATTAGTTTTAATTTTATTATCTTTTTAAAAAAAATTTAATTACGTCCGCTTTTTTCCTTTTTTGGGGAATTTCCCTCATATTTATTTAATATTTTACTGGCTGTATTGAAATGTACATTTTTTTAATTATTGTAACAATCCTTGAAAAATACTTTAGTATGTAATTTATTGGAAAATAAATAATCAAATTAAATCAAAATGTATCTTATAAACACAAAAAATCGAAATTCATTATTGACGAGTTGCAAGATGCAATAGATATGCCATAAACTTCCGATTTACAACACAAGTGCAAAACTCATATGTGATAATGTTGTGTATATCAAGGTAAACAATTTTTTATTGTTTCATAATCTAAAAAAAGTACTATATCAGTGTCAACATATGTTTTTTTAGGAGGAAGAATGCATTGTGTCCGAAACGTACAAGAAGCATTTTAAATATGTTTAACTTTTCCTGTCAGTTTTATCTAATGGTCTGTAGTTTAGTTTCTTTGCTTTTCTATTTTCGCTTGTTTGATAAATACAAAACGTTTTTTTTTTTTGCTATTTAAAGTATTTTTAGAGAACTAGACTTGTAAACATAAATTGTATTCTTCTACATGTGGTTAAACCTGTCTGTAGATTATTTTTGCTGTTAAGTGAAACATATGTTAGAAATGTTCGTGAAAATTCTAAAGCTTTGTAGCTTTTTGAGGCGATGGGCAAACCAAGTTAAATTTGAAAAACGTTCGTCTTTATACCAAAGGAATAAGAAAGAATGTATGAAAAATAATAATATTAAAGTTATTTGCAAGTATAAAAATAAAAACTCTTTTTGCTTATATTAGAGAAGAAAAATGTGGTTTTGTGATTCAATTACGTCCAGATTGCTATTCATATGCTTTCATTTTGATTAACATAAATTTTTAACTTTAAATTTGCCTTTTCAAATAAAATACTTTAAATAAGAACAAGTAAGAGTGCTTTATTCGGCTATGCCAAATCTTATATATCGTTCATTTTCTACGTAAATCTAAATTAGTGAAGTTATTCCAATAAATGAAAACAAAAATTGGGTTAACAGAGAATTAAAAAGTAATGAATTAAGCTTTATAATTTTACTGAAAAATATTATTGGTTCTAAATGAGATAAGATTTTAAAAAAACTTTTAGTATTTCCGTAAAGAACTCTTCAAATGGTGCAGAATCGTACTTTTAATGAAAATTTCAGAGGCCCACAGCTCGGATTAATATGGGCTAGCTTTAAATTTTCCGCTTAATGTTGTTTTATTCTTTCTTATAATATTTTTGTTTCTTTGATTGGAGTTACTTCATTGTTTCAAATGATATGGAAAAATTAGAGGCAGGCGTGGTGTTTTGACCGCAACCTCGAAAAAATCATGTTTAATCGATTTGCGTATTTAGATTTTCTCTAGCTCATCTAGTGCTTTGGCAAAGTTTATTTTCATCCGAACACGGACGGTCAACTTTGCTATGCGTAAGAACTTAGAATTGTATATTCTTAGGGAACAAAATTGTTCACAAAACAAACAATATCGAATATAAATAACTTGCTTTTTCTTATTCATTGTTTTTATTGAAATTTTTTAAATTGATTTTAATCTTTACATTATGATTTACAAAAAATATTAAATTCACTTCTTAAATTTAAAAAAGTTTCACATGTTAGCTGTGAACAATTATGACCCTTGACGAAAATCCTTACATTTTTGGGTATTAATATTTCGTGTGCCCCCTCTGGCAGTTTTAACAGCTTGTATTCGTTTTGGCATACTATTTACAAGATTTATTAGCACCTGTGGGTTAATATTTACCCACGCATCGATAGAACGCTCCCAAAGCTTATGAACGGTTTTCGCTGGGACTTTTTTAGCCAATATTTTTCTTTTCAATGTTGACCAAAGGTGTTCAATGGGATTTAATTCCGGAAACTAAAAGTTTAATCCCATTTTCTTCAAACCACTTTTTAGTAACACCGGCAGTGTGCTTCGGGTCGTTGTCTTGCATGAAGATGTCTTACTGAACCGGCTCTAAGCCAAATATATCCAAACTTGGCATGTATGAGCCTTCAAGGGTTGTAATATAATCTTTGGCACACATTCTGCCAGTTATTCGGCGTAATACACCCAACTGGTTTCCACGAAAACAGCCCCAAGCCATTAAAGATCCACATCCAAATTTCATAGTGCTTGTAATGTTTCGCTCTAGGACTCCAATTCTTTTATCAACCCATGTCCATTGGCGCCCATCAGACCCAATACGGTTGATTTTTGTCTCATCTGACCAAGTTAACTTCATCCAGTCGTCTGTCGTAAAATGCTCGTACTTTTTTGCAAAAGCCAACCGCTTTTTTCGATTTTGTTCTTTTTTCTTAGCACTTGGCACTGTTTAAACTATACTTTTGGTTGAGTATTTGTGTGACCTCAACAACTGTATTAGCCTCACCAGACACAATCAATCAACGAGCTTCTCGAATATCGACAAGCGAAAGTTTTTTGGGACGACCATGTTTATTTCTTGTGCAGTTTAAACTATTCTGATTCTTTATTTTATTCACTAATATTATATTTTTTAGCGATTTCGCTATATGGGACACCTTCCATTATGTCCTTTGCCACATTTTGTTTCAATAGCGGAGTCTTAGCTTTTCCCATTATAAAAGGCTAAATAGATTATTTAAAAGAGTAGCATTTCATTTAAATAACTTTAAATAACGCCCTTTACTTACGTTAATAAAAAAATTTAGAATTTTCTTTTTTTATTTTTTAAAAATTGGGAAAAAGATCTGAGAGTCAAAAATGTTCACACACGTGGATATAGTTGTTTAATTTGTTTTTAGTAAAAAAGTAACGGTACTCCAAAAAAATGTTGCCATACAATAAACAACATTATGCCAGCCTATATAACACAAAATTGGTTGCCAGACCTAAGTTTGTACAAAATTTTTTCTAGATATATCTTTAATTTTACTTTTTGTGAACAATTTTGTCTCTAACTGTATATTGTTTGTGGTTTCGGAAATGGATATTCTAGAATTAAACACGGAATGCAAGCTAAGATATACTATTTTTTCACCTGTGGGGAAGGGACCAATATGAACAAGAAATAAACTCTAAATAGGAAATAGCAGGCGTTGATTTATCAGTTCAAATATATATTTAATCTACTTTTGCAAATTTCTGTATTTTTTCACAGAAGAAGTCCTGTGGTAAATAGTGTTGGTCTTCCTACTTTGGAAATGGCTTAACAATTTTCGAAAATCTATTAAAATCATTTTCACAAAATAATGGTAAATTTAAAATGTTTAAGAATTAAATTGCTTTTTCATACCAATCAGTAGAGGTAGAGAGGTTTTATTGCTTAGGAGTTCTATTTGTAATTTACAAAACCGCCACATAAAGAATATATGTATTCTGGATATTACACATAGGAAAGTCATGTTCCTGTTAACCATCTGCCCTTGTTCGGATCGATAACCAATTTTACAAGGCACCAGCGAAGCTACACAAAATTTAACTTTACCATATAGTCAGATATAGTTCGGAGAATTTTTTTGTATTAAAGATCAATAATTTGGTCCGGCAACGGGGTAGATATACTCATAAAAACTGTGCTCTTCTCTATTTTTCTTGGGGGTTTTTTCCACGTTGTTGTTGTACTATATAAAAAATTTAGAAGAAAAATAATCTATCCAAGAAATCTGAATACACATTTTCACCAAATTTGTACATAAACTCTTAAATTTTGTTATGATCTGAAATCGACAAAAAAAAAAAAAAATAAAAAACTGTCGATTAAAAAAAATTCACATTAAAAATATTAACAAAACATATCATTTTGGGACTTGGGTTTGGCCACTTAACTGATTGTGTCATTTTTTTCATTGTAATAGTAAAAATAAAGAGTTAAAAACCGAAGGGTATATAAGGTGCGGCACAGCAGATATTTATTCTAATTACCATAAATCTCACAACCATCTGTTAGCTGGGATTTTAGTCGTTTTGTTTTTAAACTTTTTTTCCTTATTTAGGCCAACAAATGATATGTTTGTGTACAAGTTGATTTTTTTCTGTTTGTCCTAAAAAGTCTAAACCAACTTGTAAATTTCTTACAGAGATAAAAAGTGGATTTCTTTAGGAATAAATATGTTAATGATGAAGACTAAGTTAAGTCTGGTGCCGTTGACGGTAATGGCTTCAAAGTCGTTTGTAGTATTAAACTTCTTATCGTTTATTTGTTATTTGAATACCAATCCGATAGTAGATTGAATGATCTTAATATTTTATTATTTTCGCTGACGTTCTTGTTTGCTGGTTCTTTTTCAAAACATCACAACTACGCGCCAACTTTTTTTTGTTCGTTTTCTTTTTTTCATGTTATGCACCAGTATCTGTTTAGTGACATTAATTAAGGCCAACTTATGTGGAGCGCTTTTAAGTTTTTTTTTGTGGAATGTCATAATGTCCAAGGACATAATTGTTATGGGAGTTATGTCGCATCATAAAGTGACATGAAAAAAGCTATAATGTCTATGGACCTTGTGTTGGTTTTAGTATGGACATAGTGTCCCTTACGAAGATGTCAAAAATTCCACGCTTAAAATAATAATAGCTTCGCTTACAAAAGAATTTCTGCAAGCCAGCTTTTTTACTTAAAGTGATTAGCCATGGTGTCGAAAATGGTGCAATTGGAAATCAGCATGATCGGTCCATGTCCTTCGGGGCAACAGGGATAACACCACGCCAACCTCTCATTTTTCCAAGTCATTTGGAACAATTAAGTAACTCTATTAAAAAAAATATTATATGGGGCGATAGTGAATTAAAAAATAAGGAAAAACAGCCAGTGAAAAAATTGGCGATCGCCCATATTTCCCGAGTTACTGGCGTCTGAAATTTAAATTTTTTTCAAAATATCAATATGGGTATCATTTTAAAGCTTTTGAAGAGATCTTTAAAGAAATACTAAATAAAAAAAAAAATGCTTAATCCATTAAGAGCCAATGTTATTTTTATGTAAAGTTATATATATGCAATAACAAATTCTATTTTACTTTTAAATCTCTGTCGCCCCAATATTTGCTATTTTGATTGGAGTTACTTCACTAAACTAGATTTACATAGGTCTCCTACTCTCGGTTATGTTGGTCGTGTTAAAGACTCAGTTTTGCTTTTAAAGTACTTTGGAATATTCAACGTCTACTTTCTGCATAAGGATGCTTCTGTTGCTGGTAAAGACGTAACTATTTTGACTGTCGTTGACGATGACGTGTTCGATATTAGCTGTTAATATTATCTAATATTATCGTTCGCTGCTTAGTTTTGTGCAGAATCATGATACAGGTCCTTTTAATATTTTATTGATATTGATTGTTTTTAATTTAGTAGTCAAGAGTTATTTCAAAACTATTTTAATTGACAGCATTCATTGAGAATTTACAGTTAGTAATTTGCATAGTTTCACTCTTGCTACATTTAGTAAATATAAATACAGATGCAAATAAATAAATTTTAGCCGTTTTGTTTTTATTGTAAATTTAAAAAAAAAAAATATTCTTTTCTAATTTTTTAAGCACTAGTCAGTTTATATATAAAAATATATTGTTATTATTATTTTTTTATTTTTTATTTATTTCTTCAATATTTCGACACACCGTTGTTTTCTGTTTCCTGAAAATGCCATCCAACGGTGTGGCGAAATATTAAAAATAAATAAAAAACTAATTAACAATATATTTTTATAAATTAACTGAGCTAGTGCTTAAAAAATTAGAAAAGAAAATTAATTATAAAGGTTAAATAAACAATTATATAAAAATTTAAATATTAATGTTAACTGAAATAACTGCAAGTAAATGATAAAAAAATAAAAGAAATATATTCATTTTAAACGAACTTATGTCTTGGCTTCAAAGATTTTCGAAGGCGCAGCAAAGAGAAACAAGAACTTTAATTTTTATATGTACGTTAATATGAAACCTAACAAATTCGCTACAATTTGGTTTTGTGACTTGTTTGTCAAAACTTGAACTCAAATATTAAATTTATGATTAATAAATTTAGATCTTAAATTAAAAATGTATTATTATTACTGTATTATTACTGTTTAAAAAATACGCTATTATATGCAAATGTTAGTTAGGTCTTCTTAATTTTATTTGTTATATCTGTTACTATAAAGTTTACACACTCATTGTAATTTTTATACGTCTAACGATTGTGGTTTGAATAATAATGTTATGGATGTGAGTTTCCTGTTATAGTGACCGTATTAATACAACTATTGTGCAAATTTTAACTATCTAGCTATTAAGGCTCCATGAAGGTCTGTACCGGACGGATAGACCAACTTACCCTTAGTGCCAGAACCCTTTCTATTCAAGCAAATATCATTGATATTTAAAATATTTTTCTTTTTATTCTTTTAGTAACACCATACGTTTTGAAACTTCAATATCTCACTGACCATTTGTTTTATATTTTTGTGTTAAATTGGCTGTGTTCTTTTTCTTCTTTTTTGCTGCTTTTGTTCGGTCATTTTCTTTATCTGATATTAGACACGTCTTATTTTTTGACAAGATTATTATAAAATATAAACCCTTTTTTACCCGTAGCAAACAGCCATCCGTTATATTTTTTTTATTTGTTTGTTAAGGCTGTTTAAATTCTTTTAGGATTTCGTTGTCAGCTGAAATGTTTATTTTTCAACAAGTAAGAAAAAAAGTAGAGCAACAAAAAATCTGTATAAGATGTTTTTATTTTTAAAATTATTCAACCTTTGGCATATGACCTGATTATTAGATGCTTTCAATTTTCTTTCGTTCGTGCTAAGGTTTTAGTTTTTATGTATTTATGACATAAAGATGTTTGCTTTGTCATGACTTAGCTATCAGTTATTGTAAATAAAAGGTCATCGAAATTAAAATATAATATATAAAATAGAAGCATAACTGTAAAAATAATTTAAAAAAAGAAAGTAGAGTAGCATAAAAAAAGTAATTCTCAATAATTAAGTCCGAAGAATTATCAAAAATATGTGCGACCACTGTAAGCACCCGTTTCCGTTTCATTATAAATTGTAAACTCATCCAAACTGCCAGCAAAGAGGTTTTAGTGAGCTTAAAGAGTGCACCAAAGTTCGTCGACGAATAATAATTCAATTATTTTTATTCTTTAGTCTTCGCTCAGGTTTTATATATTTATCCAAATCTGAAAAATTATTTTTAAAGAGATTACATGATAAAATAAGCAAAATCATCAGTCACAGAGCACACAGCTGTTTTATTCAATGATAAAAATAAATAAATAAATTTAAAATAACGACAACTTCTAAATATATGCAGTTTTGAGTATTTTGCAAATAAATTATGTATAAATTAACTTATCAGGATTTTGTCTAAGTTCTATCTTTTACTTCAAATTTGAATAATAATTTTAGTCATTTCAGTTTATATATATAGGGACCGCATCATGACGCTTTTTTTCAACTGATGCTTTTTTCGTGAATTTGATAGATAATTAGTTTTATCCTTCCACTGAACGAATATGGTTGTGTATACACTTGAACAACGCTTGGAAATATTGCGACATTACTTTGAAAATGTTCCAAAAAAAATCATCTTTTCAGATGAATCTTATTTTGATCTTGGCGGGTATATAAACAAGCAAAATTGTCGCAATGGGTACACATATATTGAAAAGTCGGTGCACCCAAAACGAGTCACTGTTTGGTGCGGATTTTAGTCCAGATGCATAATTGGGCCATTTTTGTTCGAAAATGATCAAGGAGATGCCGTTACAGTGAATGCTGATCGTTATGGGGCCATGTTGAACAAATTATTTCTCTCTAAATATCGAAAAACCAGAACGTTGAATATAGATTTTAAATAACTACAAGAATTGTCTTGCAATCGAGGTATAACAATAATCTTTGCAGTCATATTTTATTAATAAATAGCTTTTCATTAAGATACCAAACCACTATTTTTATTTTTACAATTAAAAATTTTTAAACAAATTATGCCATTATCATTTAAATTATACATAATATAATAATTATAAGCCAGTATTATCAGTTCAGCGTTTTTTAGGCTAAATTATAATATTACCTTAGTATTTTTAAAAGTTTTAATGGGCAAATTTTGGTTAAACTTTTTTTACAAATGATTACCATTAGTATTTAAGACTTTTAAAACGATTAACCATGAAATGATTAAAGTCTATAGTGCAGAGTTTCTTTTAGCATATTTAATGTAAAGCAAATAGAAGCACCATCTGTTTGCATATAGAAAAGCAATTATCCAACTATTATAATGTAACATATTTAATTAAGATTTTAAAAGCAGCTGAAAATTTGAACTTAATCAGAATGAAAGGATTTCTCTAAATGCAGGACTGCTATTGAAAATATAAATACCCTAATTTACCATAAGAACAAATATCTACCAGCATTTCAAATTTCATCAAAATCGGTTTAGTCGTTTAGCTGTGATTGACGCACGCACAAATAAACAAACACAGAAATTTATAACAGAGTTGTAAACGATTTAATTCGCAAATCATTAATGGACTGAATTGGTAAAATTTTGAATTAATTCCTTTCGTCAAAAAAAAACGAATTGAATGAAATTTGAATCAATTTATTTGACTTAAGCAATCATCAATTGAAATTAATTTCAAATTCAAATGAATTGGCCAAAATGAATTGCAATTCATTTTTAATTTAAATGAATTGGTAAAATGAATTGAATTTCATTTTTGATTCATTTAAATTGAATTGACTTTGAGTTTACTCAAATGAGTTAGAAAAAATGAATTGCAATTATTTTCCAATTCACATGAATTGATTTTGAATTAATAAAAATGAAATTAAAAGTAAAGTTTTTAGTAACTTTGAATTTTAACATAAAATTACTGCTTTTATTATTTCTACATATTTCAGTCATCGAAGTGCAATTTGAAATAATAACAAATGAGTGATTTCAAAATCAATTCAAATGAATTGGAAATGAATTGTGATTCATTTTGCCCAATTCATTTGAATTGGAAATGATATTGATTATTGAAGGAGAAAGCACGACTCGATGGCCATTTGGCTACCGCTTAATTAGCTCTTCAGGGAACTTCTCACAAACTTTTTAATCGACAAAATATTTTTGTCCCAACAATAAATTAAAGACAATAATCAAAGTCTAAGCAAAAACAACAATAACCAATAATGATTCTATTTTTCTTTCTCCACTGTATACGGCAGACCTTTCTCGGCTCTTTTATACAGTTGAAGGAGGATGAAAAATAAGAAATAACAAAACACTTCGATAATTTATTTATATGCTCGGGCCGTTTTGCAAATTATTATTTTTGTCTTTATTTTTTTTTTCTATAATTTCTACCCATTTTTTAATATTTTTTCTATTGTAAAGTAATACAAAACTAAACCGCTGAAAATTTCTTAAATATAAAGAGATTTATTAGCTACTTTTCTAAAGCTCCTAAATTACATTTTTCTAATTAGCTTTTAAAAACTACATATTTAATCAAAATACGTGCTAACAGAGTTTTCGCATTGTGCGCACTGTAGAAGGTATAAAAGATGAATAAATAAATAATATTAATAAAATATTACATGTCATATTACAAATTAGAGGCAGGTGTGGTCTTTTGCCCGCTGCCTCAAAGAACATGGAAATCGAAACTATGTCTGATGATCTTGTGCCTTGGCAAACTTGATTTCAACACTAACACGGACGGACAGACGACATCGGTATGCATACAAAGTCAGAATATATATACTTTATGTAGTTGGAGATGTATACTTTAGATATTACAAACGGAATGACAAACTCAGATAAATATTTTTTCCATTTTTTGTGGTGAAGGGTATAAAAATACAACTTCGTACAGAAGGTATTTTAAAATCTATATATATAAAAATGAATGTCTGTCTGTATGTTTGTGCTTTATAGGAGGCCAAACCCTTGGACCGATCTTCCTGAAATTTTCACAGCATGTTACTGTGACTCTGGAAGGAATAATAGGCTATATGAAGTTTTAATTGGACAACGGGGCGTGGCACCGCCCATATAACCCAAAAATTTAAATCGCCATATTTTGGCCATTTTTTGACCTACGTCGACGATATTTGGTACATATGGTATTGACATAATTAGGAATACGTACCAGGAGAAAAGTGGGTGGGGGGTAGCGAAGCACACCGGGTTCATCTAGTATATATATATATATAAATTAGTACTATCACTTACCATAAATTTTAGTAAATAAGAAAAACTTGCCTTACAATATCAACACCGCAAAAATAAAAACGTTTACCATTTTTATAACGCAAATACTCCTTTTCTTTTTATGTTAAATAACCAATTGCATTTGCATAAACAAACAATAATCAAAAATAAAATATTAAATCTATATAGAAAGAAAACTCGTTAACTTTGATGCAAATTGTAACATTACCAGCGACATAATGCACACAAGAGTGTTGTCGATTTTCCCTTTACATTAAGTTTACACTGCAAACATGAAAACATAGCAACTGCACTCACAAGAGTAAAAATATTTAAGTTATGCAAATAGAAAATAGAAAACCATTTAAGCAAAAGATACATAGAAGAGAACTTAATACAGAAACTAACAACAATAACAAATTACAAAAAGCAACGGAGCAGTTCGAAGAATTTTAAATACATTTTTCATGATGAAACAGCAAGAAGGGTCTGAAAGAAAATTCCTAACAATTGTATATAACAATTGTATCAACTGCTGATTGTGGCAACCGAATTTGCCACATGATTTAATAAGCGACAAAAAAGTGCAATAATGACACATATAAGTATACAAATAGAAAAGTTTTTTGTTCGGGAAGTAGAGCTGGTTGAGTTTATATGGCGAAAAGTGGTGAAACACTTGTAAAACAGAAAAAAACTTTAACCTTTAGGGTCTTAAAACCTAAAAAAGAAAATCAATAAAATATATGTGAGAAATTTTGTATTTGGTTATATTATTTTGTTTTAAGGACGAACACATGTAAAAAAAAGAAATTAAGGACAACGCAAGACGACAAAAATCTCAATCGAAGTAACAACTGACAAAGAGTGGAAGACATGCTCAATTAATTAAAACAAAGGAATGTACAGATCACTGACCTTATTCGAATGTTAAATTATATGGAAACAGACCGAAAGTAATTCGGGCCGCTCACATACTGGGTATTTTACCAATTTAGCCGGACATAAAGCCAAAATTCTGCATTGTATAGTGAGTTTTCAAGGCATTTGATTAAAATTTGTCGTTTTGGGACACTTTTCAAATCAGGGAAGTTGAGTAAATTTTGGACTTTTTACGGTTTTGAGAGGTTTGCGATATATATATTTTTTGGCAAAACTAATTAAGATTTTGTATTGATTTTATTTTTCTTTGGAAGGTTATGTTTACTTACAGCTAGTTTTAATAATTTTTCGAAAAAAATTTATTTTAAAATTTTATGATAAAAAGTTTTGATTAAATTACTTTATTCGTGCTTGATTCCTTGAAACATAAATATTTCATGATATTCTCATGAAATACTATTTATTATTTTAAACTAAACTACAAAATGAAATGTATTACTGCGGGGAAAAAAGTTTTGTTTAAAATTAAAATAAATGATTGGGTTGTACTTAAAAAAAATGTAAAAATATTTTTAAGAGTGCTGGCAGTCGCATTTCTAAAAATGTTTTATATCACTATTAAATTTAAGATTGTTAAAATGTTTTTTGTGAAGCAAGAAAGATT
Organism: Gymnosoma rotundatum; assembly: GCA_916610165.2. Taxonomy (NCBI): domain Eukaryota; kingdom Metazoa; phylum Arthropoda; class Insecta; order Diptera; family Tachinidae; genus Gymnosoma; species Gymnosoma rotundatum. Next base: position 18,626,525 of record OU744340.1, on the reverse strand, counting down.
TAGAAATGAACAAGGGCCAATAGTGGATATAAAGAAAATTGGTTTGGGAAACACCAACGCGTTACTAGATTTTTCCCAATCGTGAACCAGCTGCTGAACTGATTTATTTTCTGAATTGAGTCCATTGTCGGAAGAGTTTTGAAGAAATAAAAGAAGAACAATGCAATTCATCATCGTAGTGCAAAAGAGAAGTTGTTTTGAATAAAATTTATTGCTATAAATCAGTTATTATTATGAATAAATTATTTTCAAATGTAGTTAAATCTATAAAGTAATACATTCCAAAAATTAATTTTTAATAATGTTATTGGCTGTTGGGATTGGTTAGGCATTGGGAAGATACCTCAACCTTAACATAAAAGCTTAGAAGTAAATATTTTTCAAATATTAACAAAAAAATAATTCACAAGATTATGTCATTGAAGGTTAGGGGAATAATTCCGCCTGCCCATAAAAGCTAAATAAAAAAATTTTAATGATATAACTACATGCGTATTTCATTTTTTTAAATGGATATATTATTTCTGAATTCATATAACATATCACCGCTCACAAAAGGGGGAGAGGTTGAAATTTCCCGGGCCTTAAAAATTGCATTTGCTAAACACAAGTATGGAAAACAAAGGTACGATAAGTTCATCTGAAGAAACTTTTTTTGCTCTGTATATGACCATAAGATTGAGGACCCTTATATTCGTTTGCAATTTTTTTTTTCGCAAATTTACTTTTTTTACCCCATTACAACAACCTCTCATTTTTAGAAAAAAGAAGAATAAATTTAAAAATAAAATTCTTGATTTTAAAAATAATTATTTAAACAATTATTAAAACTACTATCGCTTTGAATATTGTTTTACTAATGTTTCGCTATTTTAGGCTTATATGCTTGTTTTAAGTTATTATTTAAAAATTTAAAACTTTTTAAAATTTAATAATAAGTTAACAAAAACAAATAAGAGTTCTGTATTTTCTAAAATAGCCTTCACCATATACGTAAATTTAGTATAGTTGATTAAAAATTATTTTAAATTGATTATGAGCAAGTCGCTAAAATAAAACTAACTGAAAAACGTATACAAAAGTAACAGCAGGGACAGTCAAATACCTAATAACATTAAAAAAACAGTCAAGTATGGTGGTGGCTCTCTTATGATAATGGGTTTTATGTCAGCGGCTGGGGTTGGGAAAATACATTTTGTAAATTATGTAAATGTTTTAAGGGGGAAACGTTAGGGAAAGCTCCAAATGGCTAGGCATAAACATATATTTCTTTTTCGAATAACATAATGCTCCCAAATACAAATCTTGGAAAGCACGAGATAGGCTTGTATGTAATTTCCAAAGTAATGCAAACTCCTTCCTAGTCTCCAAACTAAAATGTTAGAGTAGTTTTGCGGAGACCAAAAAGTTTTGCCACATTGAAGGAACCAATAGCAGAAGATGAAAGTATAACGCGACGTCTTCAATTTTTAGGAGTTGCAGTACAAAATGGCAATAAATGAAGTATATTAAGCGTAAGTTCTCAAAACTTAACTTGGGCTTTTATTTTGCGTTACAAGCATGGCAAAAAAAAATTTTTTAAGTGTGAGGTAATGTTATGTACATTACCACAAAACTTATATAAATTTCTTTTTTTTAAGAATATAACTGGGTATTTTCATTTTTAGTTTTTCATTCAAAACACTGGTTTACAGCCAAAAAATACCAAGAACATCACATTAATTAAGACCTCCTGAACACGAAAACCCTGTAATTATTTTTTCCTAAGTACCGTTTTTTAGATAACGGTACTTTTGTGTTTTTCGGTATATGGTCCCAATTAAACCGTTGGAAATATAATTGAATGCCTTTTTCGTCAATATGATGTAACTTTCTCTCTGCCAAGAAATTGTTGAGTTATGACACCTTAAAGTTAAAAAAATTGCATATTTTTTACGTTTTTTTTTTAAAAATTTTTTATTTTCTTTTCGCGTTTTTCTACGTTATTGTTATTGTAATTGTTGGTGTTATTACCAATATTTTAAACGTAATTTGAAAAAAGGATGAAATTTAAAGTTTTTATTAAGGATTTTGTGGAACGACAATATTTTCATTCTCATACCGACGGAAAAGATATTTAATTACCTTTTCAACGGTGTGCCACTTATCTTGATCGCACTTTTTGTTTGCGCTCCATAAGGGTTTGAGTGGGACCATACACCTAAAAACACAAAAGTACAGTTATCGAAAAAACGGTACTTAGAAAAAAATAATTACATTGTCTTTCGTGTTCAAGAGGTCCTAATTAACTTATCTGGCCATGTGGCGTTTTTGGTATTTTTCCAAATTAAAAATTTGTAAAGCTGTGTAATAAAAGTGATTTTTCGTAAAAAATGTAAACCATAGAAATACTTATATATGTGTCAATTCATCATCACATAAGTGTAAATAATCATGTGAATCAATTTTATTATTACAACAGGATAAATCAACTAGAAAACAACAACAAGAAACATGATCTAACATTATTTTGCACAAGCGTCTTTGTATTGCATATACATATAAAAAATAAATTTTTGTTGGATTTTAAATAGATTTCCATTAAACGTTTAAACTATTACACGATTAATGTAAAACAATTTATAACAAAACAAAAAAAGATCTTCTAATAAATGATAACAAAAAGTGAAACACTTCATTTTCATGTATTTAAGTACAAACTAAAATTGTATGATTACAACGATAAGCGTTTGGATGGGCTTGTAGATGGGCAAATGGTTGATTGTGCTTATCTGTCACGTTCTTCGCCATTGAAATATTTTCCAATTTTTTAGTCAAAATTAAATGGACTTAAGATTAAAATTAAAACCAACGCAGCAAAAGAAAAATATGTCATATAGTGAGCGCTTATTTTTATTGCCAAAATTTTCGTAAAAATTTAAGTGTTCAAAATAAAAAAGATTAACGTCAATAAACAGTAACGTTATAAATGAAAACATAAATCAATGACGAAAAAATAACAAAGTAAAATAAAAATCAGATTATTGCTAATGTCCATCCATCCTTGTATTTCTTGTTTCGTACATCACATGTTAAACCTGTGTATTTACACGTTTATAACAAAAGTAAAAAAATGTATTTTTTGTGAATCGCAATATTGTCGTGTTTATAACTGACAGCACCACAGCCAAATCTGAATTATTTAAACAATTTTTTTTGCAATATTTTTAATCATTTAATATCGCAGGATTGTGTTGAGCATTTAAAAAAATTAGTTTTTTTTTTCAAATTTTGTATGTATATATTTGTTTTACTTCATTGTGATTTTTTAAGATTAAACGTTAAAAATTATATGAAAAATAGTGCATAAAAAAGTGTTTCATTTAATAATTTTTAAGTATTGCTGAGCATATCTGCCTTTTTATGTATAAGTAAACTTTGAAAGCCCCTCGAGTTAGCTAAATTTAATTCTATCTTTGTTATTATAATTTATTTACTGTAATAATAAATTTTACCTGAGTCATCGAAGAGAGCAGTAATTTTATAAATGAGCTCCTTTATAATTTTATATATAATGTAGTATGTGAACTAACGAAATTTGTTTTTAAAAAAATAATTCTCAAGTTACTACAATGTACACCAAATTTTTAAAAAGTACGAAATAATTGTACAAAAAATAAAACCAAAGTATGCAAAAGCTAGTAAAACTATATTCATAGATGAGTAATAATTTTAAAAACTTTAATAAGCAATTATTAAAATCAAGACTCTTATTTTACCGTTTCTTGTACGTTTTGCATGTTGTTTAAGATTTTAAAAGAGTTACGTTTAAATAATACTGCAATAAAGTTGGAAACAACACATAACTCATTGATAAAAAAAAAAAAAAAAAAAAAAATTGAGTACTTTAAACGTTATAACGAGCAGTGTAGTCATAAAAAATATTCACACAAGTGATAGTGTGAAAAAAGTTATTAATTTTTAACCGACTTCAAAAAAGGAAGGAGGTTACACTATTCGGCTGAATGTTGCTTTTTTTATATTTGTGCCTCCAGAACTCAGTCATTTCTGATCCGATTTTGAAAATTTTTGATAACATGATAGACTATGTTTACAGATTGGTCCCATTTTAAAAACAGTTCATAATCTTAAAAATTAAAGTGTGTCCCCATACAACATATATATTTTTAAGTGTATTATAAATTGTAAAGGGCGATTCTGTAAAAATTAAAATGACCGCGTATTACTATGGCTCCCAAAAACAAAAAATTATACAAAAATAAATCTAAAAATTAAAGGGTGCCTTCATAATTGATGTAAATTTAATTATATGGGCTTATCTTTTAAACCGTTATAGACAAACGGTTGCAAATGGGACAGAATGTCGATTGATATGACCGTTATAGTAACAAGTATTAATATTAAAAATTTTAAATTAAAGGGTGCGCCAATAGTTCATAAAATTTGATGTATATGGTCATACTTTTGAACAGCTGTAGACGGACGCTTAAAATTTACAACGAACCTGTATTGCTAAGTCCGCTATAACAAAAAGTATAAAATTTGGATTTGGAAGTTAAAGGGTCTTCCAATAGTTGTACTTTTGAATCGTTATAGACAGAATGCTGAAACTTAAAAGGGACCTGTATTTCTAAGTCCGCTATATTAACGAGTTTCTAATTTGAATTTAGAAATTAAAGGGTGTCCCATAATTACTGTAGATTTACTTATAAAAGCTTACCTTTTGAACCGTTATGGACAATCGCTTGTAAATTTGACGCAATGTCGATTGCTGATAATATTTAAAATTATAAATTAAAGGGTGCACCAATAGTTCATATAATTTGGTATATGGCTATACTTTTAAACAGTTGCAGACAGACAATTGAAATTTACAAAGAATGTGTATTACTAACTCCTCTATAACAACAAGTATAAAATTTGGATTTGGAAATAAACGGGTGTCCAAGTTGTTGATATCATATAGTGTATGTGGCCGGACGCAAAAAATTAAATCGCCATATTTTGGCCATTTTTTGACCTACGTCGACGATATTTGGTACATATGGTATTGGCATAATTAGGAATACGTACCAGGAGAAAAGTGGGTGGGACCCCGCCCCTTTTTAGAAAAATTAAAAATCGTAATATAGTCTTAACAACTGGACCAATCGTCATTAAATTTTCGCAATAGGATATTCTTGACTATATAAAATTGGGAGTGGACAAAGGGGCGTGGTCTCGCCCATATAAACCAAAATTTAATATCGTCATATCTTGGGCATTTTTTGAAGTAAATATATAAATACTTTTAATTTTATTTAATAACGAGGGGGGTAGCGAAGCACACCGGGTTCATCTACTGTCAAATAAAATAAAGTTAACATGTTCTTCGGTATTATTTTAAAGGAAATTAAAAAAAAAGTTTTAAATATTTTTAAATGTTAATTAAAAATGATGAAAAATAGTTTCACCTTTTAAGTCTTTAATTGTAGTACAATATAGAAAAGTTCCAAATAAATCATTTGTGGTCGCAACAATAATATATAAATGTAGGAAAATTTTTCCCTTCTAGTCAGACTCTAGGCGTATCTTTTTAAAAGTCCCATTTTGGGACTTTATTTAGGACTTCCAAATAACTTTTTATTGATTGATTGATTGATTTGATTATTTATTTTCCAAAAAGTTCATGAATATTTTAGGTATATTTTATGGTTTTCTTTATAAGAAAGATGCAGGGTTTGAAAATCTTTGAAAACCGAAGTTGGTTATATGGTAGAGGAAAAAAATACATGAATTTATGAATAAAATTTTGAGTAAACGAAGCCTGCGTTGGTTATACCATAGAGGAGAAAATTCTTGCGCCTGGCCAAAGGCTGTCTATGAAGGAAATCTTTGTCAAGCGAAGCCATTTTTGTTTTAAGTATTTAAAAATGACATAATGTCCATTGACATTTAGAGTGCGACACAAAATATAAATAATTTTATTTGTCAATTATTGTTTGTTGTTTGCATCTAAAAAATATTTTGTGGTCTGACTACGGCAAACAAATACATATTTTCCGATTTCAGGCAAATGTGACCGTACCTTTAGCTTTAAAATTTGCTTTACTCGATACAAAACCAAGCGTACAACACACAACACAGCACAAAGAAGAATGCAGACACCGGAAAAAAATTATTTGAAGAAAGAGTAATTCAATAATCGAGCAATTAGTCGCAGTGTTTTTAGATTAGGGAATTTATACTCAAAATGGTTATATTTCTTTAAAATGGGAATTACAATTTACAATTACGGATTACAAATATTTAAGGAATTTTATATTTTACATTATTCTTGTAATTTCTTTTTATTTATTTTATCTTTCAGATCAAAGTGTAAAAATTCTAAAGTAGCATCTGGAGGATAAAGCTTGTAAGATTTTCAAATAATATTTCAACTCTTTGCATGTTTTAAGTTTTATTATTTAATAAAAACATCTTACTTCTAGAAAAGTTAATGAACAAGTGAGTTTAGATAAAATAGAACTTTAAATTGTAAAAGATTTTTTTTATATGAAAGATTAGATCATGGCATTAATATTAAAAATAGTTTCGGGCATATGGCTACCATGGCTGCTCATGATGAAGCGCATTCTGGACGTCTAACACGAACAATGTTGGCCTTCAATGCGTCAATTGTTGTTGGTAAATTTATGTGGCAGTAACTTCACGTGACTCCACAAGAAATAATCGAGAGGTATAAAAGCGCACGTCTTTGGAGGCCAATTAACAGGTCCACCTCTCAAAGTCAACCTATCGCCTAATTTTGATTTCAATAACCGCATGTACCGCCATCTTGTAATTACATTTCTTCCGGATCAATGTCATTCATATTTTCCAAAAAAAAAATCAAGAATCATGATGCGGTAAAGAAGTCCGATGATGCCACCAGCGTGTAAGCCACACCAAGCGGTGCAATTTTCTGAATACAATGGAGTCTGTAAGTTATGTTGTGGATTTGCACGTAGCGGACAGAACCCTAATCCCTACTACCGACAACGAGTCGAGAAATTTGGATCTAGTTTTACACTTTCGCTTACAGCAGCGATATTCTCTCCAGCAGGTACATTCCTTCGACGTGTTGGTGTTTTTGCATCCTCTAGAGAATATGTTATACGAGATCTACACACTTTTCATCCGATGGCTTGCTTAAACGGACGATGAGGTGCACCATAAAAATAACGAAGTCATCTATAAGTTGACTGATTTTCAAAGTAAACTTGGATGATTTAATAGCGTTGTTTAAGCGTGAGTCTATTCATAATAATTTTCCAGAGTTAACTGAAACAATAATAAGAAAATATGTTTCACACCAAAATTTAATTTTTGTGTTATTTTTTATAATTTAAAAAAACACCCAATATTTATAATATTTCAATACGTGTAGCAATAAGCGGTAAATTTTGCAGTTGCATAAATGCATATCGAATTGCAATGTGTTACATAAATTTGTCATTTAAAACAACAATAATAAATTGGAAATCAAATAAAGATGAATTATTTGGAAATTTTTGTATTTAAGTTCTTAACAGCATCTCTTAATGTAGTTGATTCAAATAGCAGCTCATAAATACCAAAAACCATTTGTCATGCATCGAAAGCTAACGTGGTAACTTTAAGCAAGAACGTGGCCACATTTGTGATACGAGGGCTGCTATATATATTTCTGGCCTGACAACACTGAGTGCTGCCAAGTGCAATCTGACATTTCCATTGGAAAGTTTGTCATTTTTAACCATAATCGTACTCAAAACGTTTTGACGTACGACCATTATTTGTGTTGTTTACAGTGACTTGAAAAAACTAATATAGAAAAAAATGGAATTAACTCGTGAACATTTTCGTGCCATCATTTTTCACAACTTTCGACGTGGATTATCACGACAAGAGTTCATTGATGAACTTAAATCTTTGCATGGCGATGAAGCACCATCCTATAGCACTGTGAAAAATTGGTATAATGAATTTAATCGTGGCCGAAGATCGCTCAAAGACGAATTCCGTGAAGGTCGTCCAAAAACGGCTGTTGTGCCAGAGAACATTGATGCCGTGCGTGAACTCATAATGCAAGATCGACATGCGACATACCGAGAAATAGAGACATCCTTGAACATTTCTTCCATCAGCATACATTCGATACTGCATGAACACCTGGCCGTAAAAAAGGTTTGTTCTCGTTGGATCCCGCACAATTTGAAAGTCGCTCAAAAAAAGGCTCGTGTCGATTGGTGCAAACAAATGTTGCAAAAGGTGTTTCAAAAGACGTTTATAAGATCGTCACAGGTCACAAATCATGGATCTATGCGTATGAGCCCGAAACGAAACAACAATCGACCGTGTGCCCTCGTTATTCTGACACAGACAAAAATTGCTGCACGCAGCTAAAGCGCATGTGAAGGACATTAAAAGAAAAATGCTCACAATTTAATAAAAGATACTATAAAGCGATTTTATGAGCCCGTGTCTGTAAACACATGCATTGATGTGGAAACAATGAAGCCTAAAACAAAAACAGTCATAAATTACTTTTTTAAATTTTTTTTTTTATTGAAATTGAAATATAGAAGAAACCAATAATAAATGCAATGAAAAGGAATAAATTCTATTGAGTATTAAAATGAAAATAGCTAGTAGTTAAACAGTCATACGATGGTTTTAATTGTTAGTTAAAGAATAAATAAAAATCAGAAATCGTTTGATCGATAAAGGAACAAATACAAAGAAACAAAAAAAAAAAAAACCGTAAACATTAAAATATTATAAAAACATAAAATCATAAATGAAGCTAATAAAATAAAAAGAGCTAAATAGTAACGAACTTTTTGTTTAGGATTTTTATTTTCTGTAATTTGCTTTTAAGTTTGCAACGACAACAACAACAACTATAAAAAAGGAAAACAAACAGCATGAATAACTAAACATTGTAAAAAACAAGCAACAAAAGTTTTTGTGTGTCCTTCTTCAGCATTTTAACTTAAGGGGAAAATATTGTGAAAAAAAGTTTCCTTGTTAATATTTTTATTTAAAAACTTATTTAATGAATTTTCATGTACAATATATTTATATTTCATTAGTAAATTTATTTAAAAATAAGAAAAAAATTTTCTTTCATAATCTTTTTATTTAGTTTTATAATTTTGTATATTTTTCCACTTGTTCTCATTTTATCAAATGCTGCAGGATTTATTTGTCTTTCCTGCGAGTATCCACTTGTTTCCGTTTATCTTTTTGTCTCAAGGTTATCATTTTAAAACATTCAACAGATTTGCTATTTATTTTTTGTATTTTTTCCTACAAGCAATGCACGTCAAAATAATCAGGTCACTTCAATTTTGTTTTATTTATGTCAACCAGGGTTTCGAAAAACTACTATTAGCAGTCACATTTTACTAACCAGTTCATCTTTTTTCAGTTACATACTGAAAATATACAACTGAAATCAGTTTTCTATTTTACGCCAACTGAAAATAGTTGAACTGAGCACACACACAACTAAAAACCAACTGAATTCAGTCTACTATTTTCAGGAGCAAAACGAACACACAGCGACTGAGTTTTGAGTTTGTAAGTTAACAGTACGCAACTGAGAAGCCAGTTCGTGTTCGTTTAGCAGACGTAGTTATGGTTTTTAAGTATCGTAACAAAACTAGAAATATGACTGGATAATGTGAATGGGGTGATTAAAAAAAGTAGAAAACTGAGCGTTCGTATACATTTTTTTGTTCAACAAATTAAAGAAAAATATATACATGCATTACTACTTTGCTCTGTTACTCGAAAATGCTTTAATTTATATTTTTTTAATATTTGAGTTATAAAATTTAAATTTATTTTGATTAAAAAAAAATTGTAGGAAAATTATAAATTTTTTAACTAACAATATTAATAGTTTTTGAATAGTTCTGTAGAGCAGTGCTTTAGACATTTGGGTTTTAATTAACTATTAATTAATTTGCAGAAATTATGAGCGGAATTAAAATGTGAATGCTTCATTATTTTTAGAGGCCTTTTGCTATGTGAAAAAAAACCATTCTTGCTGTTGTATGTATAAATTGTCCTGTGCCCTTTTTAAAGAAACTGCAGAGTTTTAAAAATGATTAATATTACAACAACAACAATACAAAATCAATCTCCCTGTTGTTAACAAAATCCCACAGTTAAAAGATTCCCGTTAGTGTTTTGTACATTTATTACATATGGGTTTTTATACATTAGGTAGTGTACGTTGCTCTTCTTTTGGAGTGTTCTTTCTTTTTCTTTCATAAAATTGATTTACTTAAAGAGAGACCAAGAGCTCACATTGTATGTTATTAATTTTACTTAAAGCGAAAACATTTTACTGCTTTTGCATTAAATGAATAATAAAGAGCTACATCCATTTCGTGTAAGTTTCCTCGAAAACGCCTGTTGGTAATAATCTCATTTATTTATTAGAAAACATTAAATTTTTTCTTTATAATTATCTTAATTAATTCATTTTAAATCTGCACAAAAGTTTTTTTTAGTAATAAAGTAATTTTAAATTCAAACTGCCATATTCATGAAATATTAAAATAGATTTGAAATATATTTTAGAACAAATTTTAATGGAAAATTTATCATAAAAAACATTTCAAAGTTATTTTATTTTTAATGAATATGGTAGTTATTCTTTTCTGCTTTTATCTGTATGTATGTAAGTAAACTAAAAAATGAATTATGAAAAAAACGGCAAAGAATATTTATTTGCTTCACCGTTAAGCTAGGTAGTAAAATTGCGGCGGTTACTTTGTAACAGCACAAATCTTTTAAATTTCAATTTATGGTAATTTCGACTTTATTAGACAGACTGCAAAAATCGGTTAGGCGTAGAAAATCTTGAAAATATTTTATTGGCTTAACTTAATTCTATACTTCTCGATCAAATTATTGATGATTTAATATGAATAGCTATGTTTTATTAATACATTAATTATTAATAAAGTTCCAAGTTGAAAACAAAATCATGTAAACCAAAAATTAATTTTAAGTAAAATTATTCTAATCGTGTAGAACCATTTTAAACAATTAAAAAAGAAATAAGCAGAAAATCTATTTCTTCAAAATTATTTACACGTGCATGTAACAAGACATTTGCAATCAAACTTTCATGCAAACAGTATGAAATAAAATTATTTTCTATTTATACCAACAATGATAATACACATATCTATTTGTTAAAAAACTCTGTACAAACACACAATAAAACTATTCAGTCAGACTATCCACACACATTTTCAGTTGTGTTGCGTAACTAGAAAAACATAACTACGCCCGCTTAACGCACACGAACTGGCTTCTCAGTTGCGTACTGTTAATTTACAAACTCAAAACTCAGACGCTGTGTGTTAGTTTTGCTCCTGAAAATAGTAGACTGAATTCAGTTGCTTTTTAGTTTTGTGTGTCCTCAGTTCAACTATTTTAAGCAGTCAAATAGTTGAAAATGAATACTCAAACTATTTTTAGTTCAGTCGCCAGTCAAAAAAAATTTTGTTGGTGCTGAATATTAAACCCTGATGTCAACACACAAAGGCCGCAATTAACAGTGCTTAATTAAGCAGCAAATATGGCTAAGCCAATGAAATTTTCTTTCTAGCGCTTTATTTTTATTAGCTTTTAATTAGATATCAAAGAGTAGATGCTTGGTACTGCATAATTTTATTTGAGAAAATGCTTATCAATGTTATTAGTTAGATTGTGAATTACGCGCAAAAACTATTAAGGCATTTCTAAATTTATGTTGTCCGTTTACAAGCCTGCTTATGAGTGTGGAATACTGTAGACACTTGTATATAAATGAATTCATCAATAAATGTTTTAGTCCGCTGTTAAATTTAAACTTTCTGAAGACGTAATTTTACAGGATGATTAAGATTTCAGTATATTTGGATAGTATCATTTAATTTTACTACTTTAACACACTATTTTAAAACTAGTAAGATTGCTATATTCCGCTATGCTGAATCTTTTGTGTACATGTACATATAAGTCGGCATAAGAAATTCTTTTATACTTTTAAAGCTTTTATTTTCAAAACAAACGTCAAAAAATTGAAGTTTAGAGAAGGGTTGTTGTGTCATCAACTCAACATTGCTCAATCGATTTCGCCATGTATAAGAACTCAGAATGTATGTACTTGGTGGGGTCGGTTACATGTTGTGGTTCAGTGTGACCAGATCCAAAAAAATTTTGGAGCTAAATTGGCACCAAAAAAGTGCTAAAAAAATTTTTAAGTGCTAAAAGATGGTGCCAAAATTAAAATGTCTTAGTTTTAAGCAAATATTTTCTTGGAGAGTTCATAGTTTTATCATTTATGCTTATGGCGCCCTAGAGTTATTTATTTCCTATATAAAAAAAAAATTCTTAAAATCATAAATCATTTATTATTTACTTATTTATTGTTAGCAATAACTTCATAGAAAATAGTTAAGCAATAGCAAAAATAAAAATAAAGATTTACTGACTGCTTAAGCAACAGCAAACGTTTTTAAAGTAATTGCTTTTCTGATTGCTTTGCTGCAGAAAGAAACACATAGTCAGCTTAAGCATATGCTTTTCTTTCTCTTTTCTTCGGATTTTCTTTTGCTTTGTTTATAATGAAATGTTTTGTGAATGCTGAGACCTTTAGATTTTTTATTTGCTGAAAAACAGTTAACCAAAGTAAAGATTTTAGGGCTGTTGCTATTTTTAAGCAAGCAATTTAAACCGTGACATACACATATGTACATACGCGTATATTATGTACTTAGGCAAATTTATTCTAGGTATCCGCAGTAAGAATTAAATGTACAACTTTTTAATTCAGAGATATCAAAAGCGCTTTAAAGGGTTAAAAATAAATTATTATATTATGTTGCCAGAATTAGGTAGCTATTATTTCAATTGTTACATGCGAAATGTAGCATTTTTCAGAAAAGAGCATTAATTATTTTTTGGAACATTTTGTAAATTATATTATTTGAAAGTGATAAAAAATGCTAAATGAAGAGTTGAAAAGTGCTAAAAATATCACTAAAGTGCTAAATCGGTAATTTTGCTCCTAAATCAATAAAAGAAGTGCTGAATCTAGCACTGAAAATGCTGAAGTAAGCACCCTGGTGGTAAAGGTTATCTTTATTATATTAAAGATTATTTTCATATTAAGCAACCACCTTCTTGCAGTAACCTATCCTCAAGGGATATCAATGCCTTGCACAAAAGCCGAAACAATAGACAAAATGAAAATAACTTAGAACTAATTCTTAACAATGAACACATAAGTATGTAACATTTAGCACTTCAATTTGTTGCCTCTTTATTGTTTAAACTTCTGAAAAACCCTAAGTACAATTGGAAATTTAATACTTCTATCTATTACTCGAAATAATATTGTGATTGGTATACAATTTATCCTTTCTTCAAGGAAACTATATTTTATTGTGTTTATATTATTTTTCTAATACATTTGTGTTGTGCACCTGCATACAAGTTTATTAAATGCCAAAAGCTTGTTTGTTTGAAGTTCACTTATTAGTTGTGTAGAGATTATAAAGTTCTACAGAAAACAAAAAGCACTGTTTATTTAACAAACATCGTTTTCATTATTAATTGATGTTAAACCACTTCATCAAATTTTATTTATATGACTTGCAGTTCAATTTAATGAAAATTAAAATTGACAACTTCTAGTTAAAAAAAAAAAAAATTATACTGCACGTATATAACTTTATATAAAAATTACATCGGCTCTTAGTGGGTTAAGCATTTTTTTAAATTTAAGTATTTCTTTAAAGATCTCTTCAAAAACTCTGAAATAATACCCACATTGATATTTTAAAAAATTTGAAAATCTCAGAGTTCCGTAACTCGGAGAATATGGGCGAGAGCAAATTTTTACACTTGATACTTTTTTCTTATTTTTTAATTTTCTATCGACCCATATATTTATTATTTTTTTAAGTGGAGTTACTTTATGTTTCAAATTACAAAAAAAATTAGAGGTAGGCGTGGTGTTTTGCCTGCTACCTCGAAGGCCATAGACCGATCATGCTGGTTTCCAATAGCACCTCTTTCGACACTATGTCTGATTGATTGGCGTATTTAAATTTTTGATGGCAACACTAACACGGACGGATAGACGGACATCGCTCAATTGACTACGCTATGCATAAGAACTCAAAACCTATATACTTAATGACAAATTTAGTTATACCTGAAGAGTTAAGTAAGCGGTAACGAAATGGCCATCGAGACGTGCTCTAACCCTCAATAATCATTATCGGTGATTTAAATAATTAATCGGTATAAAAGAAAATAGCATGGAAAAAGGATTTTATTTTGAAAATTAATTAATATAAAAAATAATAATTTAAAAAGAATAAAAGCATATTCGTATTTATACAAAAAGGCGAATTAACAACTATGCAATAAAAATAAATAAATAGTTACAAAATAAATTATTGAGCAGTGCTACCCATGGCGAAATGATACTAGCTGTCGCAATGGTGAATAAATATTAGTTTCGCCATAAACGTTAAATGTCCATATAAAAAAAGTTATACATATTTTTTAACCACCTATTCATTATCAGGGAGTTCTCTGAGGTTCGTGCGCCTTTTAGAAATTTGACAGCCATTTTTACCATGTTGGCCTCTATGCGCTGAAAATCAATCGCACTGTAGATTGACCTACATGATGGCCTGCGAAATTCACCATTTGGTCCTAAATATGGCCTCAAGCCGAGCCACACAATCAAGATCATTTTCTCCCAACACCTTAGCCTCTCTATCTGGGAAGAAGAAATCCCAAGCTATGCTGGAAAAGCATAGAGGATAACAGGGCGAATGACTTGGCGATATACCAAAGGACGCACCCTCCTGTCGAGACCGCCCGTAGGCTTAAATATGCCCTGATAAGGAGAGTAGATTCTCCTAGCTCTTTCGAAAATATTATCAATATGTCGATAAAAGTTGATATTATTATTAGGTACTTAAGCCTGTCCGAAGTATGGTCTAAATTTTCGGTTAATATTTGTGCGTCTACCCTTAAACATTACGGCGACCGTTTTCGAAATGTTCAAGGTACGACTCCATTTTGCAAAATAGTCAGTCAGAAACGTCAGATATCGGTTGAGTCGACTGTTTATAGTCATTGCTCTAGCACCTGAAGAGGCAATAAGAATACCGTCGACATATATAATTCAAAGATCGTCCTTGTGACGACTGTGGTATGTCGGGCATAAAGATATTGTATAGCGCAGGGCCTAGCAAAGAGCCATGTGGAAATCCAGCAGCAATCGCTTTCTCTAAAGAATCGGTCTCTTAGGAAACTGTCCACTATACGGAAAATGGCAATACCAAATCCCATACTAATCATCTTGAACATAAGCCCATCATGCGAAACCGTGTCAAAAGCTAGGACCAAGTCCAAACTGGCACATATCGTTGGGAATCTTGTGTTCAATCACCTGGCAATGCAGTTCGTCAGTACCGCCAGAATGTGCGCTATTGAAAATCCACTTCTAAGTCTAAATTGGAAGTCCTTTAAGATGTTCTTGTCAATTATAACGTTAAAGACACCTTAGGATCTGACTTGAGTTTCAGTATAAGAACGACGAGAGCCAATTTTAGCGCTTTTAAAAAATAATCAATATTATAACAATGAATGAAAACTATGTATAGAAATCTGCATGCTAAAAGATTGGTTCTTTTTAATACAACAGCAATCTATACATACCACAGGATCTTTTATTTGCCCTACGCCTCAATGCGTATTCTTCACATACAGAGTCAATGACACCAAACCCGCCCACGTTCGTTAGATCTGCCTCCGCTGTTAAAGTCCTGTGCTGTCCAACGTCGAGACAACCGCCCGCACATTCGCATTGAATAGATATGAATGTGTGATTGGAATAGAATGACAAACCTGAAAGAACCGGGTTGCTAACAGATTAGTCATTCCAGTACTGCCAGTACTGTTCAGTACTGAATGCTGTTGAGAAATAAATGGAAAAAATATAATCTCGTTTTATATATAAGCCACTTAGGTTTTTTGACCTATCTTAGTTTGTTTAGTGAACTTTGAGTTACATATTGAAATTTCTATAGAGCATAAAAATGATTTATATTTTTTATCCTATTTACAAACAACAAATAATGTAGGAAAAGTATTTTCATTAAAAACAAATGAAATAGTTGTTCTCGGTTTTTGTTATTCTTTCCATTAAATGCAAAGAATAAAATTTTCCATTAAATTCAAAGAATTTAATTAAGTCTACTTTATCTTGGCGTTTGGTTTCCTTAACAACGATTCTTAACTGTTTTAATACAAATACACTAAGAAAATACACTCTCATGTTTTACCATCTTGCTTGTCAACGTCTGTCAAGAATAAGGATTTTGTGTAGAAAAACTCAAGATTTTTTTCCCTGGCGTATTTGGTATTTAAAATAAAACTGGCTGATATTAAATGCTCGTGTAATTTAACTACAAAAAATGTGTGTCTAAATATGTATGAAAGTTTACTCAGGGAAACACATAAGTACACTTCGCTTATACTATGCTTCCTTTCCTACTCCTAAAGCAATTGATTTGTATTTGGTTTTAGGATTCCTTTTAAAGGTATAATGTAAACTAAGAATTAACGTGACATTTAAAAATAAAAACATGGATCAAAAATAACAATTGTTTAAATAACTTTAACTAAAAAAATCACAATTACCCCTGTCGTCAATAAGTTTTCCCTCGAAATGTTTTTTTCGTTTTCACAAATTGCAACCGTGAATATATTTTACAAGTTTTTATTTAGTTAAATTAGAATATTAAACTTATTTACACATTTCTTTAATTCAAAATTAGTTACTATAATGCAGAGCGACAGTATGCTTGACAAGATCTCAATTTGTAAAGATTTTTGCAGACGTTATAGCAAAGTGTAAAAAAGAGTTCAATAGTATAGTTTCTTATTGGAGGCCAGGATTCACTACCATACAGAACCGTACAATTTAATAACACAAAAGTCTGACAGAATCTGAACTACTTTAAAAATCGTTTCAAAAAGTCTCTCATATACGTACACTTTTAATCGACACTATCTTACTTTTTGAGCATACATGCAATTTTTGACGGATTGTGCAACTAAGTATGATAAGGAATCCTGGCTTTAATATATCATTAAATGTCCAAACGAAGATATTTTGTTAAATTTATTCCAAAAATTAATTTTAATAAAATGGGTCAGTAGCAATATCTCATGACCAAAAGTTTGATTTTAGCTAGAGTCACGTTCTCGTAATAAAGTTACAAGTTCGTTTCTAAAAATTTCGGTTATTAATTTTTTATCTTGAAACTAAAAATTTTCACAAAGCTTATTCATCTTACCTTTTATTCAATGTGCACTGATAGCTTTAATAAAGAGAAAACCATTTCATGCGAAATGCATAATACCAATTTTCCCTCGAGAGGAATGAATATTTCATGGGAACATAAATTTCACTTTTTATAAGTGATACGGGGAATGAAAGATAAATGCTACAATATAGAGAATTATACCAATGTAATCGTTGTTACCCGAAATACCTCTACCACCATTAATTTTTATTTATTAAAAAAATTTTATTTAAAAGTTATTTTTTTTTATTAAGGTGTCGGCGATATTGTACTATTGCTATTTCATTAGATGTGGAAAAAGCATATGATCATGCATTTCATGCAGGAATTATTTACAAAATGATTCAAATAAGATTTAGAGCTGTTAAACTGTTTCAAAGTTTCTTTTTTAAGAGGAAATTTTGTGTTCAATTTAACGGTAAATTATCAAATTTTGAGAGTATTAGTTGTGGTGTGCCTCAGGGTTCCATACTAGCCCCACATCTTTACAATATATTTATAGTTGATTTTCCTCATGTCCTACAAAATTCTACTGCTCTGTTGTACGCTGATGATTCTCTTCTTTATTCCCATAATGAATCACCTACTGAAGCCTTAAGGCAAGTCTCCAATCATCTCAGGGTGGTAAAATATTTTTATGATGATTGGGGGGTAAAAATAAATACCTCTAAATCTAAAGCTATTTGTCTTCGTAATGCCTCTGGAAAATGTAAATATTTTGTTGTAGCTGAAAGTTAAAGACTAAAACTTTTACTTGATGGAATTGAAATTCCCTTTACTACAAATTTAAAATATCTTGGAATTAATTTTAACAATCTTATGAAGTTAAATAGTCAGAAATGTATTAAGTAAATTTTATAAAATATTAGGATCATCTGCAAAGCTTCTGTATAATAAAAGTTTACCAAAGGAAACTAAACTTTTATTATACAAAACAAGTATAAGGTCATTTTTTCTTTATGTCTTTCCGATATGGTTTAGTATTTCGCCAATTATAATTAAAGAAATGGAAATACTAGAGCGGAAAATTTTGAGATATTGTATAGGAAAGAACTACAAATCAGTTAATAAACTATATTCTAATCGATGTGTTTATAGTCAATCAAAAGTTACTCCAATTGGTCTGTATATTTGTGACATTTTAAAAAGTTTTGTTACTAGACTTTCGCTTCATGACAATGACTATATTAGCAACATTTTTAATCAACAAAAAGATTTTAATTGGACTAATACAAATAACATTTCTCCTGTGAGTTTTATCAATGAAGAACCGCCTAATTTTAATATAAATGTTAACAATTGCTATAGTTTTTTTTTTTACAAAATGTACACCTGGTACTCACAGAGGATAGTACTATATTGTGATTTTTCGTTTGTTTGATTTTTTTTTAATTTTTGCATTATTTAGTATGTTATTATTATTTTTATTTCATTTAGAATTAAGTTTATTTATAGAGATTATCTCTCTAATCATGTATTTCAAAGATAAAGCTTGGTGCTGACAAACATTATTGTTAATTAAGATAATACATTATACACGCAGAAAAAAAACATGGTTGTGATATGGTCACAATAACCATATTATGTTCTTTGTAACAATTTATAGTTGCAGAGAACAAATTATAGTTATTTTCACCAAAACTTTAGTCACGATAAACATTTTTTGTTAAATTTCAACGATTATATGGTTACTCTGCACAAAAAATGCAACATGGTTGGTTTTAACTTAAAAAAATTTCAACCACAACCAAAGTTTTATAACTTTTTAAAACTAATATAAAATATTTAACCATAATATATTATTATTAATCAAAGTATGGTTTAAAGCAACAGAATAATGTTTGCGCTAAAAAATATTTTGTTCAAGTTCTTGACAGTTCAGTAATTTTTCTGGTAGCTAAAATTTGAAATTGTTTATTATTGATAGAGAAAGTGAAAAAAAATAAAAATTTATGTACAAAATAAATAATTAAAAAAACAGTAAAATATAAAAAGAAATAAAAAGGGAACCAAAACATTAAAAAAAGTATATATATATGTATGTATGTATGTATTGTAAGCATCTACATTTTTATTTTTGTGTTTGAAGCAATTGGGCTTATAAGTCTTTTATGTCTGGAAAATTTTAACCATATAATGTTTATATTTGAACAACAACAATATGGTTGCAAATGTAACAATACTATGTTTTGTTTGCAACCATATAATGCAACCATAATATGTTGCTCTTAGATTATGGTTACCTCAACCATATTTTTTCTTTGCGTGTAGTCTTAAGTTATTCTTTTGTTTTATGTTGTTCCTATTCCTCTTACTATTGTTAAAAAAAAGCTCAATACATATTAAAATTAAAGTGTTACTGTTGATTTTCTAGTTTTATTTCCTTGTTTAACATAATTCTTGACGCAAAAAAGGCTTGAGTAGAATTCGTTGCCGTACAGAAAATGTCATTTAGATTCCTAGATATAAAACCATTTAAAACTTTTATGGATCCTTAATTACGCAGAGCCTTAAAGCAGAACTCAGTTAGTTAAGGTCCATTTTCACGATGTTGCAATCGTTTGATCGTTCACACAGTTACATTCAAAACAAAAACAAGTTCAAAATTTTTTTTTCTGTTATACATGTAATTATGCGAACGAACGAAAGATTGCGACATCGTGAAACTGGCCCTAAGTGTATTCAAGGCGTCATCTAAAACAGATTATACAGCAAATATTTAATGTTTGGGGAGTAGGAAAAAAAGGTTTGCTACTAATTTGTGTATTCATGTTTACATGTAGTTTTTAAAGTATTTACTATGCTTAGAATGATGCAGGTCTAGCCCAAAAACTTACCGAATTTCTATCCATTTCAATTTGCGAAATACCTGACGCTATATTTTCCTCAGAAAATATAAATAGTCCAGATTTACAGTATGCAATTTTTTGAGACTTTTTTTTTTCTTAATTTTCTATTTAAGGTACAGCGTTATGCGTTATCTCAAAGTAAACATAAGCAACAGTAACATTCCCTCGAACTCAAGCAATACCATATTGCTTACTCCTCCTGCTTTAGAAACAAACAAAAATTTCATGCTAGTTTCATTGGGGTTGAGAAAGATTTAAAATATATTGGGAGGGAAATATATATGGGTATTCATATTTATATCAATTAGCGCAAGTTTTGTATAGCGTATGGCAATCCAATTTACTTGGGGAAGAGCGTTATTCGCCCTTAAACTAATATTGACTGATTTATAGTCAAAATTATCTATAGGGTATATACATAAAGTTTAAGTCGTCGTCCAGATATGCAATTCAATTTTCTTAAATTTCTCTTCTAATTTAGATTAAAAACCTTCACTTTAAGATCTTATTAAAAACCAAGTTTTTCGTTTATTTTGATTTATATCATATGAATACATACGTGAATTAGACTCGTGCAGTAAAATTATTCAGTGACACTACAATCCCATCTTTAAATATTGAAGCGTTTATTGGTAACTCGAAAATGAGTTCGATATTTCATGAAGGGTTTTTTATTAGCGTTGATTGAAGCAACTACGAATAATCTGCATTAATAAAATTGTCTGTAAAAAAATAACACGTGAGTAGGTAACACATAAATCTAATTTAATAGCTTTATTCTCAAGTTCAAGTTTATTTTCCCAAATATTTACATATACAAATTTTAACAATTAAATTAAAAATAAACAATCAAAAAACAAAATTTCTTACATACTAATATATTTCTCAAGAACTTCCTACATCCAAACTAAAAGTGCGTATTCTTTTGCACATCTCTTGAAAAATTAAAATACAATTTACAAAATTTCCAAAAAAAAAAAAAAAATAGGGGATAAAAAAGAAGGCGCTCAAAAATGTACTTAAAAATAAAAACGCTTACAAACTAAAACTTAAAAAACTAAATAACAATAACAAAGAACGACAAAAAAATAATAACAAGAATAAAAAAGTAAACAAAACAAATTCATATTAAACAAACAATTATGAATTTACAATCAATATAAAAATTTACTTAAAAGGATAAAAAAGACACAAATTCATATTAATATACAAAAAAATATGAATTAACAATTATATAAAAAATAAAAATAAATACAAAATAAACTATTGAGCATTATTGTAAACAGTGGTCCCTATATCAAATGAGCGCAGCCTCCTATGGTAGAACATGAGGTCTGCATCCTCGTAGAGAAGGCCAGCTCCCCTAAGAGTCAATAGGTCTACAGGAGAAAGATACCTTGACATTTGAACGGTCTCCAAACCACCTACTCTGGAGAAGCACTCCCTTACCTGGGAGTTCTCTGAGGTTCGTGCGCCTTCTAGAAATTTCACAGCCATTTTCACCATGTAGGCATCTACGCGCTCAAAATCAATCGCGCTGTAGATTGACCTACATGATGGGCTGCGAAATTCGCCATTTGTTCCTAAATATGGCCTCAAGCCGAGGCAAGCGACCAAAACCCTTCTCTCCCATCTCCTAAGCCTCTCCATCTGGTGAGAAGAAATTCCAAACCAAGCAGGAAAGGCGTAGGAAATGACAGGGCGAATGACTTGGCGATAAACCAAAAGACGCACTTTCGTGACAAGACCTCCCGTACGCTTCAATACGCCCTGGTAAGAAGAGTAGATTCTCTTGGCTCTTTCGAGAATATCATTAATATGCCGATAGAATTCGAAATTCTCGTGAAAGGTGACACCTAGGTACTTAAGCCTGTCCGAAGTCCCAATCCGTTCTTGTCCAATAGTCAAAAATGGAATGTATTGTCTGCAATTTGGGTAAATATATTTCCGCCTTCCCTTAAACATTACGGTTACGGTCTTCGCAATGTTTAAGGTAAGACCTCATTTTGCAAAATAGTCCGTCGGTCGTTGGCGGTTCTCGCTCTAGCACCTGAAGACGCAATGAGAATATCATCGGCATAGATAATTAAAAGATCCCCCCGTGACGAATAGCTTTATTCTTTTGCATACTAAGCTTTAATAGAATTTAACCCAAATTTAATTTTTACAAATTCAGACCCTAAATTGTATCACTAGTTGTAAGTAACAACAAGAAAAAAGGAAACAGAAGTATTACATTTAATAAAGATTAGTTATTGTTAATTTAAATTAATTACAATTTTTATTACTGTTTACGCAAAAGAAAAATAATTGTACTGATTTAGCTATAAATTACCCACATTTATTTTAACGAATACTTAAAATTGTTTGCACGTGTATTTGTCAAAACCATGGTCTTGTAGAAAAAAAAATATGTACACTAACAACTAAATATTCGAATAACATACCCACCCATAAAAAATAACTGCAAGACCCAAACGCAGGAAACACTGACAAACAAGTTCTACATACGTGACACTTCCTCTTTGATTGTGTAAATCAGTTTTAAATGTCTCATGCTATGAATATAAAGATACGTGCATTTATCCCACTTAATTTCAATGATGAATCTTTGAAGGATACATACGCTTCATGAAAACATAATAATTACTTGTATATGTGAAGTTTGTTCGTACTCATGGATCAAAATTGTAGGTACATAAACCGTATTTATTCGTATTATATGTGGGTTGAAAATTGCTTGTTATTTTGTTTGTAAATGTCTATTACATAGTGGATCCTTAATTGACATTATTACTTTAATATTAATATATAAAAATATTACTAAATTTCGTCTAACCAGATAAATATTGATATGAATATATATCTTATTCTTGTTTACAAAGTTGGTTAAATAGATGATGTTTATAATTATACCACTAAGGTAGATAGATGTAAAGAATGCTGATAAAAGACGTAGCGGTTCGCTTATGTTTGTAAAATAATTTTTCTTTCTAGAAAGATTTTAAGAAATTTAAATTAATGAACTAAAGCCAAAATAATTTCGATTCTATTATTTTTTTCTTCAGCAAAATTTGCTTTATTTTCGATACATAGATCATATCTAGTCAATATTAACGTAAAATTAACACTTGAAAGAATATCCCATATATATATATTAAAATATTGAGAAAAAAATTGCCTCAAAAAATGGCATAGTAAATCTGGACTTTAAAGATTATTTTGTCGTAATCCGAGCTAAAAGCAAACAAAATCAAACATGAATTATAGTTACTTATAGTATTGAGAAGCTCGTAAAATAATCAGAAGAAATGTTGCCAGACATTTTTCTAAACTTTGTTCAGCCGGATTTGTGCTATTTCTTACTGTTTTTAATATTACAGTCAAACATTTGTAGATTTTAATTCAGTCTTTGAATGCGGTCGACGACCACATAATTAATTTTCCTTTCGGTACTTAAGCCGGCTTAAAATTTTTCGTTTGATTTAGATTATTTCTTTTAAAGTAATCTAATTTTGTGGAACAGTTTTTCAAATACATATATATATTCGTGATTTCTCCAGTATTTTTCGACTTTATTTCACGATATTTACTATTTTTTTTTGAAATTTTGTATTTATACGGTTCTTTATTGTTCTTTTTTTTAAACATTTATTTGTTTCTTGGATTTTCAATTCTCCTTAGAATCTTTATTTTTCAGAAAAATCTCTGTATTTCAAAGATTTTAAAATTTAATTTTTATAAAAAACTTTGTGCTATATTTTAAATTATCCCGATTAAATTAATTCCCATGTCCTTAGTTGAATAATTTGCAAAGTGTCTGTGCATAGAAATACATTATCGTAGTGTTTTTTGATATTTTATATTTCATCCTCTTTCAACTGTATAAAAGAGCCAAAAAAAAGTCAGCGGTATACAGTGGAGAACGAAAAATAGAATTACTGTTGGTTATTGGTGTTTTTGTTTAAACTTTGGTTTATGTCTTTGCTTAATTGTTTGGACAAAAATCTTTAGTATATTTAAAATGTTTGTCAGAAGTTTCCTGAAAAGTTAAGTATCGTTAATTTAATCGGGATAATTAAAAAATAGATCAAATTTTTTTATGAAAATTATATAATTTAAAAAATATACCTGTGTCTTTTATTGATTTTAAGATTTGTTGTGGCTTAAATGGATTCTATTAAAATTTTCGTCTCTTTTTATCAAGATCTATGAAACAATAGTAGGATATAATCTAAAACAAAAATTCTTCTTCTTTTATTGCCGAATAATATTCTTTTAGCGAAAAGACTTTGTTTTCTGAACACCTATCCCTTACATTATTTTTCTACAATGTCTGTGTATATTTGCGCAAGTGCTTATTCAACTGTAATTAATTAATTGTCATTATTGAATGTACTTCTTCAATTGGATTTTAATTAAGCAATAACTCACTGATTACTCGAAATAACTGGTAGATAATTACATTTGTCAACATACAATGCATTTGCTTAAACGTACATTTATCGAAAGGATCTTCATACCTCTTAAATTACTATAAAAACACAAAAACATATTTGCGGTCATCTTAAACATATTGTCTGTTGTGTTGACATAAGCGTTATATACGAATAGTTTAAAAGGTCTTTTAAATAAGAAAATAAAACAAAATTGTTAAAAGTTGCCGATCGCAAAATTACTTTCAAGTTTTTTTTCTACTTATTCTTATGGTCAGCATTAACGTTATGGTCAATTATACCATTTTTTTAATACCATTATCCTTTTTACCATAACACTAAATATAAAAATCTCAATAATTAAACAATACAAAAATATTTATTTTTCCAAAGTATCTTAAATGAGAATATGTAATTCATTTTAAATTAAAATTTGAAAAATAGAGCTTGTCAAATTTCAACTTCTGTTGTGGTTGTGACCTTTTTTGTGTTCCTTTTACGAACGACAACCATGATAATGGTGTAAATATTTGTACATCATAGCAAGAATGAATAAATAATAAGCCCTGACCAAGGTGAAAAAATATATTTGTTATATTAAACGAGAGGTATAAAACAAACTAAAAGTTAAAAACTATAATATGACCAAGACACTAAGAGAGCGATTTTCAAATTATCCGTCCTATCATCTCCTTTCTACGCTTTTCCGGCTTGGTTCAGCATTTCATCGTACCAGAAGGCTACGGAGATGGGAAAGATTGGCCAGATCAATCTACAGCGCAATTGATTTTGCGCGAATGGATGTCTACATGGTAGATATAGCTGTAAAATTTTTGGAGGCGCACGATCCTTAGAGAACTCCTTGGTGAGAGAATGTTTCTCTGCGTCGAGAAATTTGGAGGCTGTTCGGACGTCAAGGTATCTGTCTCCGGTTGATCTGTTGACCATTAAGGGTGCTGGGATTCTTTACGAGAATGCAGATCTCTTATTTTTTCATAGAAGGCTACACTCTCTCAGTATTCAGAGCACTGTTTACAGCACAGCCCAATAGTATTATTTTGTTTGTACTGTCAATTCATGTTTGTTTTTTTTTTAATATTAATTTGTTGGTTTTCATTATTTCTTTGTTTTTGTTCGTTTTTGTTATTATAGTTCTAAGTTTTTAGTTTGTAAGTTACTTTAAGTGTATTATTTTTTGTAGTAAATTTTGAGAGGTTCCCTTTTTCATCCCTTTTTTGGGAATTATTTGTTAAATATTTAAAATTTTATATAAGAGTTAATTAGTGCAAATGTACAATTAAGACTTTGAAAAAGACTTACGTATGCAAAGAATATTTTTTTATAATGTTGTATAAGTTGTTAATATGAATCTGATAAGAGAGCGATTTTAAATAAAGCACAATAATTAGATTTTCACTGAAAACTGAAAATTTATTTGAAACTCTTGAATTTATTAACAAGTAGCAAATAAAATAAACAGTATCACAAGATATAAAAAAATATGTCTTAAGTTCTCATAGAACTAAAAATCTTGAAAGCAATTAAGGAAATAATTTAATATAATCCCAATTTGATAGAGACGAAGCCTGATTCCATTAGGAGTTCTAGTTCATACAAAAAAAATCTAATTTTCGTTATTATATATATTATCGTGTAAAGAAACAAAACCAGAAACTTTCAATAAAAAGCTGACAAAAATTAAAAAAAAATGTTATTCTAGAAATCAAAATAATGAAGTGATGTTTTCACTACTTAAAGAAGTAATAAACAAACTTATTAGAATAAAACTCAAGTTGAGTACATGCCAGTCAAGCCAGAAGGCTGAGTTTTCCAAAAACAGATCTAACATCAGTGCCTGAAGACTTACAAAGTTCCATGTTATACACTTTTTTAAATAAGTTGAAATTGATAGAAGCATTTATTTTAAATGTTGCAAACATAAATTTAAATTCGTCTACAATGCATTTATTTTTACCAAAATAAAATTTGTAATATTACTTCAAATGAAACTAGGGTTTAAATTGCTTGCTTAAAAATAGCAACAGCACTTAAATCTTTGCTTACATGCTTTTCAGCAAATAAAGAAAATAAATGTCTCAGCATTTACAAACATTTCGTTATAAATGAAGCAAGAGCAAAAAGAAAATGCAAAAACAGAGAAAGAAACGCATTTGCGTAGGCTGACTATGTGTACCTTTCTGCTGCAAAGCAATCAACAAAGCAATTATTTTAAACACGTTTGCTGTTGCATAAGCAATAAGTTGATTTTTGTTTCTTCTTTTGCCGTTGCTTAAAAAAACACCATTTAATGGTGTAATGAAAGCAATGTATTTTCTTACGTATTGTTAGTTATAAACACATACATAAATACGTTTTCAATCTTAAAAGATATGAAAAGCAGCGAGTTACGAGAAAAAGCAATCGTAGTCAGCCACAACTTCATAGTAAAGAGTCAAGCAATAGAAATAATAAAAACAAACAACAACTGATTGCTTAAGCAACATCAGATGTTTTCATAATAAATGCTTTGCTGGTTGCTTTGCTGCAGAAAGAAACACATAGACAGCTAATGCAATGCTGCACATTTTTTCACAGCAACAGTTAAGCAACTACATATACATTGTAAATAGTCAAGCATTTTTAGTCACTGAATGAAAAAAGTAAATAGCTTTTTAAAGCACAAAGGTTAGCTACTTATTCAGTTTTTATCCCACGGAATAATAGAAGAAGCCTTTTCTTAAGAAAAATACTTTTTTGGGCTGAAAGAGTGGCGAAAAGAAATTCATAACTTTATTATAATTCAAAACGGGTGTGACTATATAAAACTTTTATTAATCTTCCTCATTATGGCAATCAAGTAAAGGTATTGACATTCAACAAATTTCTAAATATATATGTAAACGGCTACAATAGTATAAATTTAAAACAGTATTAAAAACTGCCCGCGTATTTCAATACATACGTATGTTTAATAGCCTGAATTTTAATATGAAATTTCCTATGAAATTGTTCATACACCAGTCAGTCGCTGTCATTCTGGCTAAAAATTTTGAATGGCATACACATATAAGAACAAAAATCGTTAATTTATGTGTACGATATGTGTGTACGATTGTGTGTGTGTGTTTTTTTTTTTTTGTTGGTTTATACTGACTATAGGAAATATTATCCAGGGCGGTTCTTGGAAAATGTACAGCAACTTAAAGGATTTTAACTACTTTAAATAAATAATAAAACAAGTAAGAATGCTATGCCGAATCGTATATACCCTTCAGCATCTGTGTAAATCTAGTCTAGTGAAGTAACTTCAATCAAAAGAGCAACTATTGGGACGACAGAGAATTAAAAAATATATATAATGTTACGTAAAAATATCATTGGCTCTTTATGGGTTAAGCATTTAAAAAATTTTTTAATATTTCCTTAAAGATCTTTTCAAAAGCTTTAAAATGATATCCGCATTTATATTTTTACTCAGAATTTTTTCCTTATTTCTTTTTAAATTCTTTATCGCCTTATATATTTATTTATTTGATTGGAGTTACTTTATTGTTCCAAATGACATGAGAAAATTAGAGGACCGATCATGCTGATTTCCAGTAGCATCTCTTTCGACACTATCAGCTCAATCATGAATATTCTCACGGAATTTCTTTCCCACGGAAAAAATTTTTCTCGAGAAAAGATTCCTCCAATTATGAATTCCGTGGGAATAAAATAATAAAAAAGTGGCATCATCGTAATTTGAAAAGAGTTTTTTGTTTTTTTTTTACATATAATTTTTATTTTATAATTCATAATAACTACTTTTTCCCGAATTTTTTTCACTCTTCGCAGTCAACCAAAAGGGGAAAAATTTTATAATAAGAGAAAGTGAAAAAACTCGGAATGAATTTTTGTTTATAATTGGGCTGTATATCTGATCAATCAAAATATTTATTTTATTGTGAAATCAAGTTTGACATCGCTCAATCGTCATCGCTATGCATGAGATGTCAAAAAATATATACTTTATGGGGTCGGAAATAGGGTATTGTAGAAATTACACAAGGAATGACAAATTTAGATATACCCTTTATCCACTTTTTGTAGTCAAGGGTATGAAAAGTCATAGTTAAAATGTGTTTTTGTTTGCGAAATTTTTTTATTTGTTGGTAGTTTTCAGTTTTTCCAATATAGAGTATTTTTGGTGAGTTTTACCTTTTTAATTAAATTTTTAATTTTTAGTGCAAAAACAATTTTTAGCAAAGTTAAATATTTTCCGTAAATTGGTGGTGAAAATGAGAAATAGTATTAAAATTTAGATTGTATGCTGATATTAAAATTATATGGTAAATTATAATCTCTCAAAAATGTAGAGAAAATGGAAGCGCTCGCCTTTTTTAACATATCTGCACTGTGATGATACTCTTTCGAAACTTTGAGGGAATTGTGGTCATATATTTTCTGAAGCTTCTCTGGAGACGTGGAAAAACTGATTTCAACCCGATTAGATAGACGGACATTACTAAATCGACTGCACTATAAATAAGGATCAAGAATACACACTTCATGGGGTCGGAAATGGATATTGTAGTTATTTATACAATTTCTATGTGTGGTGAAGTATTAAAAAAAGAGTTAAGATACATTATTGATCGTATAATATTTCTTCCTTCTGAACATGTTAAAACAAGTCTTTTATACAAGAATAGTTTTTAAACTGAACTACTAAGTTGAATATTTAAAAGATCGAACAAACCCCATAAAGATATTTTTTAAACTGGGAAATATGATCATAGATCTCACTAATCCATAATCATGTTTTAGTAATGCGTTATATGTAATCGGAGTTGGCGAATATTTCACAACCATAAAATAAACTTGGCGTAAAGCTTTGGGTGATTCATAATGTTCTTAGAATTGCCTGTTGCACTACTAATTTGTTTTATTCATGTTAGTGAGCTGTTAAAAGCTATGTCTAGATTTTCTGCTATTGATACAATTTGTATTGTCTGGTTGTATAAAAATATAATCTCTTCGTGAGAAAATAACATTTTCCTTTTGTTTAAAATCTGGCATTTTTTATAAAGTGAATTAAAACACAGTCCAATAGCTTTAATAAAACTTTTAACTGGCTAAAAATTGGCACTCAAATTTTGAATATTTATGATACGGTCAGAATAGGCAAACAATCGACCAAATGATCAAAAGCACTTAAACGATTTTTTGACTGCATGCGGCTAATAAAGTATTATGAACTTTTGTTAAAAAACCCAAAAAGTGCCTGCATTATTCGATGTATTCGTACTTTAATTCCGAAGTCTATAACTAATGACTCATGTGAAAAATTCAATCAGTTGCACAAAAAGATAGGAAGATACACGAACCGATTTAAATTAGTAAAGACAAATTTTAATTACATAGAACTGCACTGTAGTGGAAATTCATTTAGAGAAACTGTAACATAAGTTTCCAAATTCTTTTCATTTCAGTGTTTGGAAATCTCAATAGCATTTATCATAACGATTGCAATGAATGTTCAGCAGTGTCAATGACATTGCGGCAAAAATAAATTTTAATAAAAACCAAAGATTTATCACATCCTCAAATTCGTGTTGACACCAAACAAATAAAATAAATGTAAATTATAAACAAGCAAGTGCAGTAAATTATGAAGAAAAAGAATAAACGTACAATTATTAAAAAATATATTTTTGCTGGTCATCGTTATAACTTTGTAACCATCTCATTCCATCTAGTTCATGGATGCCTGTATGTTTATAGATTTTTCTTTTTAAAAATACGAATGCATGTGGCTGCTGTAAATGGAAGGGTAATATATTGGCCAGCAGCTACATTGTCAACAATGCCGACATAAAATTTATGCTGCTTAAAATAAAAACTGGTCTTTACAGATACTTACACACACACTCACACTTTTACTTCCAAATATCTCTTGTGGGCTAAGGAACGAAAAAAAGTGCAATAAGTGTGACAAGCTGTCGTATCTAGTTAAAAATTAAAATAAATAAATGACGAAAAAAATGATTGTCATGTGCTACAAATTGGATGTCTCAAGCAGACAAAGGATAAATCATTTTTCATAACTAATAACTTACAAACATATACATATAAAATTGCGTACAGCCAACATGTTTGTGCAGAGAGCTTTACCCTGATATATCTACTGCATTATAAAAAACCAGCATCAAAATTTGTATATTTTTTCACTCTGCTCCTCGAAAACTTCTGCAAGTTAAGAAACAGTCTAATAATCGTAATTACATATTAATTATAATAGACTAGCGGATCCCAGCGTACTTTGCTACCCATGGATATTAACATTGAATCAAGTCCACTTACCGCTTACTTCTATAGGCGCCTACGTATTTGTTGTTGTTTTTTATATTATAGTTATCTTGTTTTACACTGTTTATTGTTTTGTTTGTTTGTTTTTACATTCCTTAATCTAGCTGAGCTTTAAGGAGTCTATTTCTGGTACACAAGCACATGATGCTACCAACTTTCAGATACCAGACATAACCAGCGAAAAAGACATGTAAGAGGAATAGGTACAACTTAAAATAAACTGGTTCAATTTAGGGGGAAACGTAGGATTTTAACATTACCCAGTAAAAAATGTGAGGAAAAAGATGTTATTAAAACACCACATCTATACGAACGAAGTGGTGCAATTTCGGGTGAAAAACCTATGAATTTTACATTTGCATGTCATTGAAGGCACGTTGTTCATTTTTAACAAAATTGTAGTACTTTTAAATAGGTTTCTAAATGCTAAAAAGCTTTTGTGATGATAATTTATTTTTAAGTAATAACTTTGCGTAACCTTATACGTAGTTTCTAGAATACATGTATATTTTTTGCTAACTTTAGAGCATCTCTTTAATTAGACTTAAACGATTTTTAATTCGAGTTCTTATCATACGTTCTATCTAACAAATAAATTAAGATTTTACCATTAAGAACAAAATAAGAAAAGTTAGGGGCTATAATTAAATCAAAATTCTTTAGAAGACGTGCATTCGTATTGAAAATTTACATTTTTTTGATAAGAACGTTACAAAATTAAATTGATACTTTTTGTAATACACTAAAGAAATAATACATTAAGAAACTTTGGGTAGTTTAAGACAAGCTGATTGTATTATTATGGTCTAATAAAACTTTTGAACATACTGTTACAAAGGCCTTATTTTAATCTGCGAGTTCCTGCAATAGTTCTTATAGAAGAACTCTAAAATAAAATTGTAAAACAAAACAAGTCCTAAAATTCGTCCTTTAATTCGTTTATAAATTTAATAAGGAACTTTAAGATTTTTGCCTTTTAATAAATTTTTTATTGTAACACGTAACACTGTTTTCAATGGTTGGAAGAAAAGCAAAAAAAACAAATGTTGGAACAAAAGACGAAATACAGAGAGAACAGTGAAGAAATACTTTGGTTGTGTGTAAACTTCTTCTAACCAAACTAATATTGATATTAACACTACTCATGCTTTTATTTACAAAGTATGTTGGTTAAATAGGTGATATTTACAATTACACAACTAAGGTGGATAGATGGGAAGAATGCTGACGCAGGACGCAGCGGTCAAGAAAGTGCAGCATTACATTCTGCTGGCGTCTAATTTTTCTTGTTTTCTTTGGAAAACGTCCGCATACATTTGTAAAAAAAATTCTTTTTAAAAAAAAAGGGTTTTAGAAATTAAAATAAATCAATTTCGATTCATTAATAAAAATAACGTTTTGTCACTTTAAAGCGAGAACGCCAACTTCATGTTAAACTTTTGTTAATTTTGTTTTGCTATCAAAGATCTGAACTTAAGTTTTATTTAAAATTCTCTTAGTCATACAAGGAAAAATGTAAATCTTAGAAGCAGTTCAACATGTTATTTGAAAAAATATTTTTTAATTAACTTTCGAAAAGGTGTATTAGCTTTTTGGGATGTAAATAAGTTGCCGTTCGCTAAGAATGACATACATTATTTTTTAGTGGGTAGTTTGTTTGTTGAAATGAATGCTTATAACCCGTGAAAATTCAAAGATTAGAATACAATATTTTTTTAATTCTTAAAATAAGTGCAAGCAACTTGTAAATATTATAAACTTAAATAGTTTTAATTAATATTTATTTGTTGTAAGAAAATGGAAGTAAATTTTTAAACAGTTTGTTGCGACGGTTAATATTCTTATTATATTTTATTTACTTTTCTGCCCAGTTTAATTTAGAATTTTAGAATTTTTAATGAGTTCAAGAATTATAACTTGAAAATTGAATGACAGAAGTTAAGTGCAAGAGAAGCAATCAAAATACCGATGATGATTTTTGAACTACTTACTTTTTTTTGAGTTCTTTTATAGAAAAGCTAAAGAACACACTTCGTTTTTTTATATTAAATACAAGTGTCATTTAACCAATTAATCAAAGAACAAGAATCTTCCACTTGCGTAAAATCTACTGAAAAGCTTTACGAAAACCAGCAGCGAAATAGTCAAATGAAAATTTTTGCTGGAGTAGTACATTTTATATTCAAAAGCCTTTAAAAAATGAATATTTTATTAAAATATCACAAAAAAGTTCAACTTTAAAAAAATTTTTAGACGGAATCAGCCACAATTAAGTTAAAATTATTTTAAATCTTGTTATTCCAGATATGTTCAAATATTACCAAGTTGTATTTGTTCTGTGATTTTAAGTAAAAGATACTTTAATTTTAAATCGGAATTTTTTTTTGAAAATTAAATATTTAAAAAATATTCCCGTGTCTTTAATTAAATAATTTCCAAAGTGCCTGTGCATAGAAATAAATTATCGTAGTGTTTTTGATATTTTATTTTCATCCTATTTCAACTGTATAAAAGTGCCGAAAAAAAGTCAGCCGTATACAGTGGAGAAAGAAAAAATAGAATTACTGTAGGTTATTGTTGTTTTTGGTGAAACTTTGATTTTTTTCTTTACTTTTTTGTTTGGCCAAAAATCTTTAGTTTATTTAAAATGTTTGTCAGAAGTTTTCTGAAGAGTTAAGTAAGCGGTAACGAAATGGACATCAATACGTGCTTTGACCCTCAACAATCAATATCGGTAATTAATTTAATCGGGACAATTAAATAAAAAAGTAGCACGTCGGATATTTGCAAAGCCAGCTGTTCACGGATATAATGTCCATGGACTTTATTTTGCACTCAAAAGTGACATAAATTGTCAATAGACATTTTGTCGTTCTCAGTGTAAACATAGTGTCACTTGAGAAAGTGCCCCATGAACATTATGTCCTTGGACGTTACTATAACTGATTTACTGTAACTCTTTAAGTGATGCTTGGGTAATGACTTTTAATGAATTTTACAAGTATTTAAAATAAAATGATTTTTTCATGTAGCACAGAAATAAATAAAATTTTATTAAAAAATTATTAAATAGAATAATTAACTTAATATTGTGCTAATATGTTGGATCTTATAAACTTTTCACTAAATTTAAAAATGACTTAAAAAATGTAGGAGAGTTCCCCAACCTGTTATCACATGCAAGTCTTTATAGTTTTAACACATAATTTTGCTCTACTTCTTTGTCTATTTTCTACTTCTGACATGTTGACACGTAAGTTGATTTGATGACTCAAAGCAAGCATTTTTACATGGTAATTTCAATATTTCTGACAAATTTGAAAATAAAATGTGTTCACTGCTGATGCATAAAAAATTAATACTTTGGAGAGATTTAATGGTGATGTAAATCAACAAAAGTTGTTGCATAAAGTAAAATGCAAATGAATTAATAAATAAAAAGCATGATCCACGACTTTTGCAGCATTTAAATATGTTATCATTTTTTAAATTTTTTTTGTTGTTTTTCTTAGTTTTTTTATTTTATTAAAAAAGGATTATTAAGTCGTGGAGACAATACGAAAGAAAAAATGATAAATTAAAGGTATTGCACAAAGTATAAAAAAGTAATGAATAATATTATAAAGTTATTCTTTGATTTCGCAATATTATCGAAAATTTTTGTGTTTATAACCCTTAACATTTTTTGATAAAACTGCAGTTTATTCGTTGGCCGGAAAAGCTGATACCTACGTATAGGTATATAGTTGCATAAGACCTATCTTGTTTTATCGGGATTAAAAAATTAAGTGTATAATTAATAGCACCGTTTTTTCTTTTATAAAATTTTTCTATTAGTAACAAGATTTTTATTTTATTTTTATACTCTTTATTTATTTTATGTCAACAAATTCTCTAAATGTTGAATTTAAGCTTTTCTAATTTTGAGGATGGTGTCGACAAAAGCTGTAAACTCTAAATAATGTAGGTAAATGCTAACTAAAGTCAAAAGCCACACAGCGCAAAAATTAATTACTTTACCTAAGGAACTATTCATTAGAATATTTATTTTAGTAAATTGTCTTAATTCCATTATTTTCCTTCTATTTAGTCATTTGTCCACGCCGATAAGCCTAAAGTGAGTTGCACTACAACAGTTGGCTAATTATTACGATAGCATGTAAATTTAAATTCCAAATTCTATTACCCACCAGTTATCGCCATAACACAGGCATCTTATTAAATAATATTGATATAATATTATCGATCCAATGAAAGAAGTTTCAGCATCATTAAGAACATTTATCTTTATTTTGCAGCCATGAAAATTTTTAAAAAATTTAAATATAAAAAAACAACATACGTTCAAGTCACGTAACTATACCACTATTGATTAACAACACACAAAGAAAAAATTCAATTTTCTCCAATTTGTATCCAAGGACTTTCAATTTAATATAAAAAATGACTTTGATTGAAATGAATTCAATTTAAGATAATCTTCAAAAAATATATATTTAAAAATGTCTCCGATTATTTTCTGCAAATATCATACGTAAATACTTTATTTTCTATTGAAACATGAGATTTGTTTCGAATGGTAAATTGTTGTATTAAAAAAAAAAAGAAAAATTCTCTTTTTTTCATCTTGACTATAATTCATACACTTTGTTGAGATGTAACTAAGTACAAAGAAAATTGATTTTGTTTCATTGCTACTTGTGAATAGTCTAAGAATGTTAGTAGGTACACGAAATGTTGAATGGCAAGCCTTTTTCAGGAGTTTTTTTTTAGTCATAAATTGATGAAGCAAATTTTTGACATAAATTATATATATTCTGTCCGCCCGAGTTAGTGTGAAAATCAGGTTTACCAAGGCACTAGATCAGTTAGAGAAAATTTTTATAGGCAAATCGATCAGACATAGTGTCGGAAATGGTACTATTGGAAATTAGCAAGATTGGTTCCTATCCTTAGAGGCAGCGGGCAAAACACCACGACTGCTTCTAATTTTTCCATATTATTTGGAACAATGAAATAACTTTAATTAAAAAAACAAATATGTGGAACGACAAAGAACTAAAAAATAAGAAAAAAATATCAAGCAAAAATACTGGCACTATCCCATATTTTCTGAGTTATGGGCTTCTTAAAAGTACGATTGTGCACCATATTTTTAAAAATATTAATACGGGTATCATTTTAAATCTTTTGAAGAGATCTTTAGGGAAATATCTTTTTTTTTTAAATGCTTAACCTATTAAAAGCCGATAAAATGTTTATATAATATATATAGTACTTTTATTTTCTTATATTTAAATTTTTTCTCACCCCAATATTTGTGTTTTTATTTTATTGGAGTAACTTAAGTAAAACGCATCTCACGACATAAGAGTCAGCTAAAACTTTGTAAAACAAACAACAACATCATTAGATCAAAACAAGATGTTGGAAATGCCAGTCAGTTATACTAAAATCGTGGATTTTCATTCGTTTCAACTAACAAAATGTAACCTACCAAAACATTAAAAATAACTGTTTCTGTATTTATTTTAATTTATAAAATTTAACCTACTAAAACAGTAAAATTAACAGTTTTTTCCTTTTATTCCAACCCTCTAAAAATAACCTACCAAAACAATAAAAACTACAGATTTTTTATTTATTAAAAACATTAAAAGGTCTTAATTTATTTATTAATTGCTTATTTTATTTAAATATACAAATGGTATTTTTCTTTTTCTTTTTGATTTGCTTAACATTTTTGTTCTTACTTGAAAATTGACGGATTTCAGGATTATTCTATGCTAAAAAAATAATTTAAATTAAAAATTGTTTATATATGTATGTGCAACCAATACTAAATATTGGTAAATATCACTTATTTACAAATAGAACGCCATAACTCAAAAACAAATCATTTCGAGATAATCGTAGTTGAATTTTGGACTTGTTCTCACCATCTACAATTGTTTAGACTCAGAAATAAAATTGATTGAAGAAAACTACTTACTATTGTAACGACACGTTCTACGCTGGTTGCTGGGATAGCTACAGCGGAGTGCAGGGTCGTTGATGTTTTGTCTTTCGTCTCACGACGGAAAGGGAATAAAACAACTTTTGTTTAAAAAAAAACGTTATAAAACTTAAATCCAAGTTTTATTTTTCTAGTGGTAAATGTTACAACGATGGGTTGCTAGAGGATGATGGTCGGGTGACGTAGTCGAAGGTGACAGCGCGGTTGATCAGCGTCCGCGTTAAGGCGATGGTCTTACGTTTGTTGTGGTAGTTGACACGGGCTAGTGGCAGCGACGTATGCTGGATGCTTCGCGTTGCCGTAGTGGCGGTGTCCAATGGCGGTAGCGTTTGGGTAGGCCAGGCCAAAAAGTAGGCGAGGTTGCTGTCGGCGAACGGCAGCTGATGTCGTAATAGGCGGGCTGCGGAGACAGTAGTCCGCGGCAGCGTTTTGACGTAGGCCGGGCAATAGGCAGGCTATGAGGCCGGCGGCAGCAGCGGTGCTAGACGGGCTGCGGCGACAACCGTCTGCGGCAGTGCGAAGACGCAGACCGGACAAGCGGCAGGCTATGGGGCCAGCGGCAGCGGCTGCGCTAGGCGGGCAGCAGTGACAACAGTCAACGGCAAACGGCGGCAGTGGCTGAGCTTGGCGGGCAGCGGTGACAACAGTCAGCGGCAAACGGTGGCAGTGGCCGCTCTAGGCGGGCAGCGGTGACAACAGTCAACGGCGGCAGTGGCTGAGCTTGGCGGGCAGCGGAGGCAACAGTCAACGGCAAACGTTGGCAATGGCTGCTCTAGGCGGGCAGCGGTGACAACAGTCAACGGCGGCAGTGGCTGAGATTGGCGGGCAGCGGAGACAACAGTCAACGGCAAACGGTGGCAATGGCTGCTCTAGGCGGGCATCGGTGACAACAGTCAACGGCGGCAGTGGCTGAGCTTGGCGGGCAGCGGTGACAACAGACAACGGCAGTGTTGATACGTAGGCCGGACACTTGGCTGTAGCGTGGTGGTCGCTGTACACTGGAACACTCAAAAGCAGCGCCGGTAGGTCAACCGGACACCAGACAGTGGGTGCTGTAGCCGGTTAGTCGTCTCTCTGCACCGGAGTCGGTGCGTGCGCGAAGTACTAGACGCTAGTCTCGGGCGGTAGCGACGTTCAGCGGCAACACCCGGGCTTTACGCCGGACGTGCTCCTGGCAGCGCCTAGTGGTAGTGCTCGACCGCGCAGCCTAACCCTGGGGAATTGTATAATTCCTCGCCAAGGCCGAACGAACGCCGGTAGAAGCGTAACTTCTGTGGCGTTGTTTTACTAACAGGCGTAGCAACTGTCGCACAGCCGCGATGAATGGCAACCACTATGGGAGAGCTAGGCAGCGCAAGACTAAACCTGGGGAATTATATAATTCCTCGCCAAGACTATCTCCGCTAGTCGAGTCACCCACAAATGCAGTTTTTCTGAAGATAAGAAATAATTTGGGGAATTGTAAATTCCTCACCAAGCAACTTCTTACGTGCTACTCAATGTTCGCCTTTTTATACTTGTGCGTGGGCACACACATTCATTCACACACATGTCTTATTCGGTTGTGTTTAATCGGCAAACACAGCCGAGCGTTGTAGTTTAGTTCGTGACAGTTGTGACATTGTTGGCTGTTACAGCTGTCTGTTTAGTCTGCAGGTATTATCTTCAAGAGGGCGTAATGTGTCACCCGACCGTTAATTCAAAATATCCTCGGGTAGAAAACTTATCATGATCTAAATATAATTCATTCTATAAAGGCTTAATTCTAAAGGTTACCATAAGAGAAATTATTTCAGTAAAGCAATAATACATAAAAATTATAATTCATTAAAATTATATATGAAAGAAAATATAATTCATTATATAAAGTCTTACTTCGAAAGGTAATAATAAAAGGAAATATAACTTATTCAAGCAATAATACATAAAAAAAAATATTCATGTGTTGACAAAAACGAGGAGGCGACTTTTGTCGTTACACTATATAATAAAGGGAATGTTTTTGACAAACAATGTGGATCTTTGAATTATGGCGTTATATCCACAACTGTGTTATAAACTAAAATGTGTCGTTATTTAAAAAAAGAAAAACGGAGTTTTACTTTATATGAGAAAAGTCGACACATTTTAAAAAGATCACCTTTTTTATACATATATACAGTTACAAAACGAAATGTGACCATATTATTGAAAGCGATATGAACTTTACGTTACGAACTTTACTCCATAACTCAAATATGTGTTTCCTATTGACAAACAAAAAAAAAAAAAATTCCAAACATGAAATGACTCTCTTAAAACGTAAATGGCAAACAATTCTTTATGATTAACCCCAAAATTTTAAATTTGGAGTTATGACGTTGTGTTAGTAAATAAGGGATATGCCTGTAATTCAACAATTTAAATAACATACCTTAGTAAAATCTTTTATATGTTGAAGACCACAGAATTTAATTTCTTTATTCTGTATCTGTAAAAAGAGATCATTATTTTTTCAATATTGCAAATTTAAAATTCTTTGTAAAATACTTACCAACATATTTTTCATATTTTTCTTCTATAAATTATTTTGTTCCAATTTTTTTTTTTTTTAACTGACATATTTTCCAACAGTTAATATTTTTTTTATATTATATTTTAAAGCTATTGTAAAATAGTGCTTTTCTACTGACGAACTTTTTTTTTAATGAAGTATTTAATTTTTACTGAAACAAGGTAAAAATTAATTGATATTTTTAACTGCGCCGAAAATCAGTATTTTTTTGTCGTTAGCTTTTCTAACAACAGATAAAAAAAGTTAAATAAAAATTTTCTTTCTAAAACAACCACATTTTCAATTACTTTTAATTTTACTGAAAACTTCCCAAATAAATGGCAAACAGTTAATATTAAAATTTTTTGAGTGTACTATCAGCATTTTTGATGTAAGCCGATACAAAGGTGCCATCTGCAAAAACATGGCGGCAAAAAAAGTAGTGTACCTTCCCAGCGGATACCCTGTAGTTAATGCATATATTTATAATAAGACTGGGCTACAAAAACCGTTTTTTTTATTTTTAAATAAAAACAGGAATAGGAACAGGAATAGTTAATAGTCAATGAAAATCAGTTTTATTTTTAAAAATTTTTTTGGAAAAAAATGCGATGATGAGTTGGTTTAACCAACCGGCGAATTGCGTTTTTATTAGAAAATGTTATTGGATATCAGCATAATATAACAAATAAAAATCATTTATATCGTTCTTTTCTTTTCTACTATAAAATATTGTTTTAGAAGTTAATATTTTTAGCAATTTTTTATGGTTCGTTTTTTTTCTAGAACTAAAATATTAATTTTAAGTTAAATTTCCATTATGTCTATGTATTCTTTTGTAACGGATAACAGTTTATTATGTACGATTAAATCGTATTTTAACTTTCCTTTCCTTCTCATTTCATTTACTTATTTCTCTTTTCTTTGTTTACTTTAATTAATATTTTTACACGCTGTGAGAATGATGTCTTTTTTTTTTTTGGCTTGCATACTATTTCAATTCAATTCAAGCAACTTTTAGTACAATAAAAAAAATCATCAAAACCATATCTTAACTTTCCATCCATTATCTGTGTAAGCGTAAAAATAGTTTATACTTGACTGCATTTAAACTAAGTTAATAAAAGCGTTGTGATTGACTACTAACGCGATTATCCATTGAATTGAAAGGAAAAAAACACAAACTCTTAAGCAATTTTATGCCATGTTGTTCTTTTACTCGTAACGCCCCTTTGAATACAATACAAAATAGGTGGGGAAGGGTGGAAACGGAATTAATCAAGAGAAAGTTAAAGAATAAAAATTTCATTCCGGAAACGCATTAAAAAGGTTTGTTCATATAGACACACACTAATTTAAAATTATAAAATAAATAAGAAACGTTAACAAACAGTTAAACAAATCAGGATATTAAATATAAAAGCCTTTATAGTGAACATTCAATGTGCGTCATATTGTTGGTTTCATCGCACTAACTTGCAATTTTTCAAATCCATTTCAGACAAATATTCCTGGACTCAAAAATTTTAAGCAGCAGTATTAAAAATAACGGTTTTGCAAGCATTTACATTTTAAATGATACATTTTGATACTCGTAATAATAATTTCTATTACTTACAAATTTGTGAGTTGGAGCGTTTCTAAAAAACATAAAAATGCTACGAATTTGTTGATCGCAAGTAAGAACAGTGCTTCTTAATTAGGAAGCCAAAATGCAGTTTTCTTTTAGTATGTGCATGGGATACTACACAGCCATTTTTTTACTTTTTATACAAAGTGCCACTTTCACATTTCTAAACTTAAATAAATTAACATGAAACTTCATATCACCTCCTACTTTGAATTCTATACCGTTATTTATTTTAAAAAAAGTTTAATAAATGGTCTTCTCTATAATTTTCAAATTTTTTAAAATATCAATATGGGTATTATTTAAGGAAATACTAAAATTTTTTAAAAATACTTAACCTGTTAAGAGCCGATGTCATTTTTATGTAACATATATGGAGTGGCAAAATTTTTTTTATTTTAATTCTGTGTTGCCCCAATATTTGCTTTTTTGATTGGAGTTACTGCAGTAAACTAGATTTACATAGATAGTGAAGGGTATATAAGATCCCGATAGCCGATTATAGCGCTCTTACTCTTTTAAATCTTCCGTTAAACAATATAAAAGACTTTTATCAAGACAATATTAAACATATTGCTACGTTTTTCCCTTTTTAACAGGCGAACGTACGGATTCTTTTGATTGCAAATACCACTGTGGCTTATTATTTTGTATTCAAATTTTATGGCTTTCACTGGCTATATTTCTTAATCCTACCGGTCTTGTGAAACCTTGGTCTCGTATTTACTAAACATGCGTTATTACTACAAACGCAGCCATCCACGCTACACTACTGTGTTACTCCGACGAGACATGAACTACTCGATGCCTTGTTTAGTAACCTTAACCATCCACAGACATCTTCACTACTCCTTTTATCCAAGCCAGTCATTTCCTTTAATCCAATAGCCACAACTCACGTCTCTCATACACTGTTGTTATACTGTTACACTTTCCTGCGCTAATCGCTATTGCTCTTACTTTTTTTTTTATTATAAAGGGCTTCTTGATAATTATCTGTTACTCTTTTATTAAATTAGACGTCTCCACTAAATTATCTGCCATGGCTTCACACAATAATTGTCTTTTTCCTCTGGGGAGGTTTGTACTGCTGTTTATTAATTTTTAATTGCATTATAACAATTTTTATTTTTCATTGTACGCATGTCCGAATGCGGTATCGAACTCAGGACCCCCTGTTTGGCAGTACGCACCTCTACCAACGCAGCCATTGAGGCTGCTCAGCTTTTGTTAGCAAATTGTGTTTTTTTTTAATCTATACACACACCATTAGTTGGATTAACTTATTCACCACGCTCATACGGATAACAAAAACGGGGGTTGCCAGATCTTATATTCGCAACAATATGTACAGCATCACATTTGAATGTGTCCTTAAGAAAAAAGGTTCGATTGCTAGTACCGTAATAGTATTAAATTAAAGAGTTCTTCCATAGTTAATTTAATTTGATATATGTGGCCGTCTTTTTAAACATTTCTAGACAGACGCTTGAATTTGAAAAAGAATCTGCATAGGTTATTCCGGTATAACGATAAGTATAAAATCTAGTTTTTGAAATCAAAGGATGTCCCAATAGTTAATGTTATTTGTTGTATGTGGCATAACTTTGAACCGTTAAAGATAGCCAATGACCAACTGTATTGCTAAGTTCGCTATAACAAAAAGTTTTTTTTTTTTTTTAATTTAGAAGGGCGTTCCAAAAGTTCTTGTGAGTTGACCAATATGGCCGTACCTTTTGAACCGTTATGTACAAGCACTTGAAAGTAAAACAGAGTATCTACTAATGTTGAACGGTTATAGATATGCTGCTTAAATTCACGAAGATCCTGATCGCTAAGTCTTTTACAATACTAAGTATATAAGTAATTGGAATTTTGAAATTAAAGATTTCCCCTATAATTGATGTTATTTGATGTATACTGTCAATCTGTTGAACAGTTGTAGACAGACATTTGGAATTAACAAAGAGCTGTAGTGCTAAGTCCGCTATAATAAGTATAAAGTTAATGTACTTTGATTTATGAGCCCATAATTTCGAACCATTATAGACAGACAGAAGAAATCTGTCTTGAAGTCGGTTTTTTGCAAGTATTATTTAAATTTAAAATTATTATTATTATTGCATTTGCAAAAGATTTTTTCTTTAAAAAATATTATTTAATATAAAAAAAAGTTATCGTTTTATATTTATCAACCTCGTTACTGTCAATATTAACAACTATTTCCAGTTTT
The DNA here is from genome assembly GCA_916610165.2 of Gymnosoma rotundatum. Lineage (NCBI taxonomy): Eukaryota > Metazoa > Arthropoda > Insecta > Diptera > Tachinidae > Gymnosoma > Gymnosoma rotundatum. The sequence goes on along the minus strand of OU744340.1, from coordinate 18,583,072 downwards.
ATTTTTAAACAATAATGCGCTTTTTTGTAATCTTAAGAAATATGAAACAAGTTAAAACTTTTAAGATAATGGTTGTCTATAACGAATATGACTAAATTAAAAAAGAGATAAATTTAGAAAATTATTATCAATATAACTCGATTCACTTTTCAAAGTTTTTTGCTGGCTATATTATTCTAAATTATCTTCGACCTGTTTGTTTTTAATAAATAATAGTGAAATAATTCTTCAAGCTAGAGGTAAATCTCCCTTTTATTTTCTTATATTTCGATTATCATCTTCAGGTATTTTTTTTTTCAAAACAATTTAATTAACAATAAAACAAACAAGCAGAATGCTATATTCAGCTATGCCGAATCTTATATAACCTTCACCATCTATGAAAATCGAATTTAGTGAAGTAACTTCAATCAAAACTGCAAATATTGGGGTGGCGGGGAATTATAAAATACGTAAGAAAAAAATATGTGCAATATATACAAAATTTTACATGAAAATGTGTTCGGCTTTAAATGGCTTAAGCATTTTTATAAATTTTTAGTATTTCCTTAAAGATCTCATCAAAAGCTTTTAAATGATACCCATATCGATATTTCAAAAAATTTGAAAATTTCAGAGCCTTGTTACTCGAAAAATATGGGTGAGCGCCAATTTTTTTTTTACCTGATATCTTTTTTATTTTTTAATTCTCTATCGCCACATATATATATATATTTTTTTTGATTGGACTTACTTTATTGTTCCAAACAAAATGGGAAAATTAGTTTTAGGCGTGGTGTTCTTCCCGCTGCGTCTAAACACATGGAACCATCATGCTGATTTTCAATAGCATGTCTTTCTACACTATGTCTGATCGGTTGGCGTATTTAAATTTAAGGGCAAACTTGACTTCAACACCTAGACGGACGTACAGACAGACGTCGCTCAATCGACTTTGCTATACATAAGAACTCAGAATATATATATACTTTACGGGTTGGAAATGCATGTTTTAAAAATAACACAGGGAACGAAAAACGTACCCTTTTTCCACTTTTTGTGGTGAAGGGATGCTCATTTTTTTTCTTACAAAATCAAAATTGATGGTGTTTTCTAACCATTGTGTCAAAATCATTATTTTAATAAATAAGATGAACACAATGTGGTTTTTAATGTTAACCATATTTTAGTAGCTTAAATGCTTTGTGCGGTGTGAATACTTTCTGATGTATTAATGAGTGAATGCCCTTATTAGTTCTCAGCTGATTATATTGTTGATATCAAGTCATGATAGCAGAACTACTTGCTTGAATTTGATTTTATTAATTTTTTAATCAGATGTTGCCAATTTCTGTACATTTCACAAGCACCTTTTATAGTTTAAGCTTTCAAAATCTAAAATATTTAAATAATCCAGTAATTAAATAATATTTAAAGTTTTTATTTTATAATGAACTAAATATTTATTTTATCATTTCATTTTTTCTCTGCAACACTTTTATAGTAATTTCGGCGGAGGTCAAGTAAGCTTTTCATATGAAATTTGCAAATGTACAGAAACCATAAAACAGATTTTTTTATTAACTGCAGAAATGTGTTGCGCTTTGCACAGTTGTTTGTGGTATGAATTTTTTGTGCTATATGAGCGAAGCAAAATCACTTGCCATAGAGACTGGGATTAAAATCTTGTATTTGCATTCTAGGTTTTATTATTTTGTTCATAAACTTAGCAACAAGATATTTCGCCACTTAGTTGTTCACCACATATTTTTTTGGTTTGTTGCCTAAATTAAATAAAAGCACTTTAACATTATTTTTTTTAGATTTATGTTGATTGTACTGTAAATAAAAACGACAGAGGCAATGCGTGTTTTTTTATGTGTTATTTAAAAAATTCAATTATAATTCAAAAACTCTATGCAGATATCCTCTACAAAGTGCGGATCAATATGGAAGGGCCAATTCAACACAACTGTTTAGACTTTTTAAAATATGGATGGAGCTCTTATGCACATGGCTGGCAGGTAATGATCGAAAAATGGGGCAACTGATCTCATGAGATGGCCACAGGACGTTTCTGGTAATCAATTTAATGTTCGTATTGTTCAAGTTGTTTTACTTTTACTTAGTACCTCTCGATTATCATTTCAGGAGTCTGCATCTCCTGTCATTATATCAAAAATATTTCGCATGATTTTTACGTGTGTTATGATCTGTTAGGGGAATCACTTTTATATTTAAAAAATCTGCGTCTCACTATGCCTACTAATAGAAAAAAGTAATATAAAAAGAAATCTAAAAATTAAAAGTTGCCCCTATTAATAACGTAAATTGATCTTTATGGGCTTATCTATAACGGTTTTAGATAAACGATTGAAAATTAAATATTTAATTGATGTTTACGGCCATAATTTTAAACAGTTGTAGACAGTCGGTAGAAATTTACAAAAACCCTTTTTGCTTAGTCCGCTATAACAGCAAGTATAAAATTTGAAATTGAAAATTAAAGGGTGTTCCAATAGCAAAAATCTACAAGGGACCTGTGTGACTAAATTCGGTATACAACGTGTATACAGTTTGAATTATAATAAATAATAAATAAAGGGTGTATCTAAAATTCATGTATGGCCCTATATGTCAATTATTTTGCTTGGTAAGACCAGAAGTAAAAATATCTTGAATTATAAATAAAAGGGTGTTACAATAGTTGATGTAATTTGATGTATGTACCCAAACTTTTGGAACAATTATTGACAGACGATTAAAATTTACAAAGAACCTGATTGATAACTCTATTACAACAGCAAATATAAAAATTGGATATGTAAATTAAAAAGGTCCCAATAGTTGATGCAATTTATGTATATGGATAAATTTTGAACCGTTATGTATGAAAGCTTAAATTTACAAGTAATCAAACAAAAAACAAACAAGTAACCAATTTCAATTAAAAAATTAAAGGGTAATTTATAATTTATTTAGTTTGACCTATACTCGTATTGAGTTACTTTATTTCACATTTTGGTTTACTCCATATCCTTTGAGGCAGCAGGCAAAACATGTCATTTGTAACAATAGAGTTACTCCAATCAAACATATAAATATATGGGACGATAAAGAATTAGAAAATAATTCAAAACATCACGTGAAAAAATTGGCACTCGCCCATATTTTCCGAGTTACGGTGCTCTAAAATCTTCGAATTTTTTTAAATATCAATATGGGTATCATTTAAAGGCTTTTGAAGAGATCTTTACAGAAATACTATTTTTTTAATGCTTAACCTATTAAGAGCCAATGTTTATTGTATGTAAAATCATATATATGCAGTAACAAAATTTTTATATTTTTTAATTCTATTTGCTTTTTTGATTGGAGTCACTTCACTAAATTAGATTTACATAGATGGTGAAGGGTATATAAGATTCGGCATAGCGGAATATAGTACTCTTACTTGTTAAATAGTTAATATTAATTTCTTATGACCAAACCAAAACACACTACATTGCATGAATATTTTTGTTTTTTTTTATATTCATTTTCCAAAGAAATAATATCGCGGTCCAGGAAATGCAGCACTACATTCTGCTGAAGTCTAATTTTTCTTGTTTTCTTTGGAAAACGAACTCATACATTTGTAAAATAATTTTTCTTTCTAAAAAAGGTTTTTAGAAACTAAAATAAATGAACTTAAGCCAAAGTCAATTTTCATTCTTTAAAATATCTACAGTTCAAATCCAAATCAAAAAAAAGAAAAAAAAAGATCAGAGTGTTTTTTGAGGTATAAAATATGGAATTAAAATTGCCACAAAATCAAAACCCTTCGAGATATTCTTACAAAACTTTGAAATTATATAGACAAAGAACTTCTTATCAAAAATGACTCAAAAATATTTCTTGTATTAAAATAGCATCTACTATGCTTTTATTAATCAAAGTGCTGTCGCCACGCAAGAAATCCCAAGCTACGGTCGAAAAAAAATGGAAGCCACTATTCCTCTAAACTAAAAGAAATAACATACACATGTTTTGTAATTATTTTCAAGGTCTTATTGAATTTAAAAAATCTTTGCATTTGAGTTAAAAATAAACTTTTTATGACATGTCAGGTTCATGAGATTCCGAATTATGGCCAGCCACTGTGCACCCGTAAAAAGAGTAAGGGCCAACTATAATATGCATAAGATAACTTAAGCAAACTTGAATAACTGTGCAAATACATTTAATTCGTTTCGTTAAATTCCATCTTATTAAGCAAAGTACTAAACTGATCGCACTTTCTGTACGAAAACAGATGATTGTGCTTTGGTTATACAATCATAAAGAAAAATTGCAGTGAAACCTTAGAGTTTTGAATTTTTAGTTTTTAATTTATTAGAAAATGTAGAAAAAAAGAAAATTTTTATTTATTGTCCATTTAAAAAAAACAATATTAAATATTACTTTGTATATGATTTCAGTGATGTACACCGTTGTAATTTTTAGTGCTGCTTGACACAAATAAAAAAAAAAAAAAACAGAAAAAAGTTGTAATGGTTTATGTTGAATTTATCTTTCAACGTGAACAAATATTATAAATATGTTTGTGAACGCTTTTAAATATATATGTATGTATATAAAATATATTCTTCAAATCCCTTTTTGCTTTAAATTTTTTTGTTTTTTTTTTTTAAGAAATTGTTTTTAGCAAAAGTAAACATAAATATGCAGCTGCGGCAAATTAGTTTTTATGGAGAGGCCAATGCAAGCGGCATTCGGCAACAATATTACCTATTTAAAAATAAATGGTTTGTTAACAAAAATACTCATACAACATTTTTAACACATTGAATTTAATTTAACTTGGAAATGCCGTGAAAAGCGGCCGAGTGGCAATGTTGGATTTAGTTCAACTTTTCCTTTAGCCGATTTAATTTGTCAAATCATTCATAGTCTTCTTTTTGTGTTTCCTTTTTTCACTAAATCGTTGCATTTTTATCGCCGTAAATTTATTTATTATTTTATCGTTGTAAATTTATTTGTTCTTCTAAAATTTTTAGCAATTAAATTTATTTATTTCTACATCAAAACAAAAAAAAAACTGAAAATATTTTATATATTTTTCACAAGTTTCTACTTCAAGAAGCCGCGTTCATTTGCTGTATAAAATAAATTCAAGCGGCAAAAAGAAAAGCTGATTTCCGCCCGCGTTCGCATGCCTCTTACATTGGCCTTTCTCTATTGAGTTTCTGTTAATAAATTGTAGTCACCTGGAAATCTTTTCGTTGAGTTTTGGCATAAGTTCAAGTCAGCTTATGAACATTATAGTTGGGCCTTAAATATGCCCAAAAAATAATATACCAGCGAAGGTGTGGTTTTATATTATTTTAAAAACAGAGACTGAAGCAAAAAAAAAAACAAAAAAATATGAAATTTGTTATTATATTATGACCAATTATACTACGCTTAAAAATCAGAATAGAAAATTTCTACAGACGTAAAAAATATCAATTAATGCTTGAACTAATATAACATAAATAAAAAATAAACATACTTGACACAATATCGTTTGGAAATAAGAGAACATTCAGATATAGAATATGATCTAAGAGTTACGACCAAGAACATAAAGCATGGCCTTAAAATTAAAATATTATATGCGTGATTTTCATATTGCAGGGCGACAACAATTTATTTCACATTGACATATTTAAACTAATGGTGCATCTTTAGATAACAGAAGAAATATTTTGAGTCTTCTAAAATGAAAACGACCTTAAATGAGGAGTGCTTTATAGACTATAATTTAGCGTCATGGAGTGACCTGACCTAATTTTCATAGAGAATCTTTGCACTGACGTAAAGAAAAACGTCTGTGAGACCAAACCTACTAAAAGAAAGCAAATATAGGCTATAGTTAAGGAGTCTTTGAAGAGAATTCCAACAAGTAAGAAACGTAGAGGCTTATCAGATTTCATGCCAAGGCTTATTAATTAAGAATTTCATTTTCCTTAGTGTGTATTTTATATATTATTATTTTTGTGTTGTTTAATCTGAACAGTGCTATGTTTTTTACCATTAACATTTGTAAAAAATTAGTGGGATATAGGATAGTATATCCATTTTAGCTTTACGTTTTTCTTCTGTTATTGGTCTATTGTGTATAATGGAAGCAAATCTATATTTTTGTGTATTCTAGGTCTTCCTCTTTTAGGTGAGAGGTCTAATACTTTGAATTCGGAATTGTCATCCAAGACGCAGCTTCTCCATTGATGTTTTTCTTTCTATTATTCGTTGATTGTTTTAGTTATTTTGTCGAATTGAAATCTTTCTGAGCCATTTGTACTACCAAAAAAGGTTTTTATTTTTCATATTTCACTTTTTTGGAACAAAGGCAATATTTATTTTTTAAAGGTTTACCACTCACATGCTTAGAGCCTTTTGTTTCATATTCCTCTCCACTATTTCTCTTCATTTTTCTTATATTCTCTCTCCTCTTTCTTGATTTCATGTTGCTTTCTGCCATTTATAAGGGTTACGAATTCACTTTAAAAGTATGAACTGATTCATCTAAAGATGATATTAGTCTTATTCGTTTCTTTTTCTTGGGAGCATTACTTATACTTCTTCGCCGCATAATGTCTACAATTATTTATAAATAGTACGTTTTTATATTTAAAGGATTACTTAGTCATACCTGAACCGTTATCAGAATACATGACAAAATTACTAAATATTCTGACAAACCTGCTGAAGAGAATGTCTTATACCACTAAACAAAAAAAGAACATCCAGTAACCGTATGCCAATACTTATTTTTGAATAGGATTTGATATGAAATACCTGATAAAATAGATTTAGGCTTATATGAAAAATTGTTTAAAACAAATACAAACTGCAAAATTATTTGCTATATTATCAAATGTTTAAAAGTTTGAGCTATATTACTATTGGTGTATTAATTATCTGTAACATTTTTAGCATTTTAAAAAATAGCACAACGTTTTTTTGAAAATTAAATAATTTAATTAATTTAATTTAAGTAAGCGTTAACGAAATAGCCATAGAGACGTGCTTTGACCCTCAAAAATAATTATTCGGGATAATAGGAAATAGAACGAAAAAAGATTTTATTTTAAAATGTCTAACTATTTTCAATTTAAGTTATTGCTTTTAAATTATTATATTTACGATATGCAGGACAATTTTTTTTATCAGATATCATATACAAAAGCCAAAAACTATTACAAAATACTTTTTTTTATTTAAAAATTAATGTTAACATTTTAACTTTGACTTTTATTAAAATTGTCCTTTAGGATATTTTCAATTAAAACAAGCTTTCAGCATAAATTTTATTTGGTTTTTGTGTTCAGCTTTTTTAATTAATTTTTCTTAGTCTCTTAAAACTGCTCACTCACGTTCACGCTTAATATGAAACCATATGAAATTTTATTATTATTCCGATTTTGGTATATTTATTAATTTATGGAATTGAAAAATTTAATACAAAGCTACATGTTTGCTTTTTGTTAAAGCGAACTTAACAGTTCAATTTAAACAGTTTTTAGTTTCTTCTTCTCTCTGCTCTCTGCTTCTCACATCCATAACAAAGAAACAGGTTTTCAAAATAGAATGTATTCCTGTTCGTAACTAATTTACTTTTAAACTAATGACCACAAATCGTTTTTAGTTTAATTTAAACTCTCGGCCTCATCATACTGACATAAAAGTTTACAAGTCCCATCATCAATTGTCTCTATGTCAAATATACAAAAATAAAATGTAACGAATAAAGCAGTTTTAAACAGAAAATTTTATTTACAAAGTTAGTTAAATACATAGATAATGTTTACGATGTACACAATTTACAGTAGATAGATACGAAAAATGCTGATGATAGATGTGGCAATCCACAAAATGCTGGTGTCTAATTTTTTGCTGTTTTCTTTAGAAAACGTTCACATACATTGTTAAATAAATTTTCGAAAGTGAAATAAAATAGAACTTAAAACAAAATTAATTAATAATTATAATATCAAAAATATATAATTCCAGCCGTTTTATGTATTTGGAATTTAATTATTCCTTTTGGCGACTGGTAGTAAATACAGTTGCCTTCAAAATTAATGTAAATGCTATCAAATTATATATATTGAGTTTCATAAATATTCAATTCATAAATTATAACGCAGGAATTGGAAGTTTATTTAAAGTGTCGGCTGCTCTTTTAATACTCGTTGTGCTTGTACACAATGAGAATCATAATAAAAAGCAGAGAATAACAAACGGCTCTGTTAGTCTTTTATGCGTAAAGGCCGGGGCACATAGAATCCGTCATACGTTGAACTTTGACATATTCGCCTGAAGTCAAAGTAACGACGGATGAGGTTGGCACAATGAGTACTTTGCTGACGGATTTTAAATCAGCTGTTAATCTTTTCATTAGTGTTGCCAGAGAATGACAGGAAAAAAGATGAATTTTTTCAATAAAAGTTATATTTTAAAATTTTCCTTTAAAAAATAGTAATTTAATGTAATTTGTGTAAAGTCAAGGCGAATTAAATATAAGACGTCCGAACGGCTACAAAAAAAAACCCAATGTAATTTTGTTGTTGCGCAGCACCATTTTGATGTCAAAAGTAGCTGGCTGAACAGAAAGAAGCCGAATTTAATTTATCCTTTTATAATCATTCGATACTTTAAATAAAGTTGTACCAGTTGGTTTCTTTTTCCTGCATATGTAGCAATATTTCCTTTCATATTTCACTTTTTGGTTTTGAAATTTAGTTTTACAAAATTTTTAAAATTTTTTTAAAATTTTTTAATTTGTAAGTTATTTTAAATTTTGAAAACGTCCAACATAAACAAAAATTAGCTAGGCTATTAAGACCACCTGTAAATTAATGCGCCTTGGTATAATATAGAGTAAAAAGTTTTATTCCATATGTCAGGGAAAATAACAAGGCAACAAATTCATTTACTGAACAAAAACAAAACGAAAAAGAATAACGTATGAAATAAAATGTCATACCGATAATACTCATGAGGACTTAAATTAGGACCCAATATTAATAATTCGGTTGTGAAAAGTGCATGCTCTCACCGTTTAATAAATTTATTTAAAGTACATTTTTCTTTAAAAGATTGAGCTTCCATGAAATTTACCACACTAATTATGTTAAAAATGGCGTTGTTAAAAATAAATTTGAGACTTATTTGCTTAAAACTTCAACACTAAAGTACTGACAATTTTTTTGTTATATAATCCGGCATTTCCTGAAGGAAATTATAGGACAAGTTTTTTCTAAATCGAGATATTGCTACGATTGTCAAATTTTTCAAGCGGAATAACTGAGGTATATTATTTCCCAGTTGCAAAAAAAAATTTTTGTTTCTAAACTTGAAACAAGAAACATTTCGTGATTTCTCACTAACAGAAGAGAGTAAAACTTAAGCAATATTATTTTTTGTTTATTTCAAACTAATTTTTTATATGGGATGTTGATTACATTTGCAGTTAACCTTTGTAATTAAAACCGAATTGATATGTTAAGAAAGGTAGATATATGTTAAGTGAAATTTTTACATCAAATAATGAAATAAGTAATCTTTCAGTGATATTACTTTATTTCGTGTTTGTATCAAAAGTTACGAAAACTTGACCTAATATAACAAAATTTTAAAATAAATATATAAATAAATTTTCATAAGTTACAAAAATGTTAAAATTTTTAACCAAACGGCAATACTGCTTTTAATGTATGTGCAAATAAAAAATATATGCAAAGAGAGAGTAAAGAGCACAGCAAGACAACAAAGAAGAAGAAGAAGCAATTGATAGCTGTCAAAGTATTCAATATATGTCAAAAGTTAAAAGTTGCTCAACTTTCATACTTTGCGTTGACGGCGACGTACTGATTGTGACAACACTCATAAGAAAACATGTATTTTAACTGAGTTGTCAGTTGAATAAGTTGAAGTTTAACGTATGACGGATTCTATGTGCCCCGGCCTTAAAGGTACGGTAAAATATACAAACATTTGATAAGAAAGCATAACTACTATTTCTATTTCTATTTATTCAATCTTTAATGACATATTAGATAGACTAATTACTTCACAATAACTTACACTGAATAATATATAATGCTAATGATTTTTTTAATCATACGGTTTTTAATCAAAAGTTTACATTGATAATTAGTTAAAATGTAATGTCATTATTAAAGCATTTATATTATAAAACGTCACTCCTTCTTGTCTTTATACAATAAATAGAAAAATTAAACAATGGAAGAGTTTCAATTTAAAATGGAATTTTTATCACTGCTAGCTGGGGTTTTACTATAGAAGTTTTTAGCTCTCAGTCTTGATGACTTACACCTATCTCACTTTAAACTAATTAATTATTAAATCGTAGATAGATTTATTTTGCATAATAAATTTTTTCCGATTGTAATTTATGATTAAACGGTTTTGGTATAGATTTATTATCATTGGTAAAAACAATTATGACATAAGAAATTCATTAGCATTAAATTGTTGTTTAATTTGTTTAATGTCATTATATTAAACAGACCCAATTACATTTAATGGTAATGAAAAAATTCCAAATATAATAACCATATACACTTGACTTTTTCTGTTTGGAAAAAAGGATTAATGCCCGAGTAATATTCCTAGCTTCGTTTGCTTTAATTTTATTGCAACTTATTTTGCTTGAAAATTTTAACAACATTTTAAATAGATTTTATTTAACATTCACTTTTTTATTTAAAAAAAAATACTTTTCTTGAAATCTAAGTATTCACTTTATTAGCAGTACAAAAATGTCAAGTGATTTTTTTTTTTAATTTTAAAAAGTTCCCAATACACTCGATAGTATGATTTTGTAATTCGTTAATTCATTTATTTTTTCCAAAAAATCTTTATAAAAAATAGTAACTAAAACTAACAATTCATTAAAATAATTCCTTACATACTACTGCATATTTGAAGGACTACGTCCATTAATCAAATAAAAATTTTGTACATTTTGTTGCACAGCCATTTGAAATAAATAAAAAGTTAAAAAGAATTCCCCAAAAAAGGAAAAAAAGGGAGGCAATTAAATTAAATAAAAAAGATAAACTTAAAACTAATTACACACTAAGGAACAAAACACAATGGAACAAAAAAAAAGTAAACAAAACAAATAAAACCTATTGAGCAGTGTTATAAACTCTGTCAACAATATTCAATGTATTAACTCTCCTGTGGTAAAATAGCAGGTCTGCACCCTCGTGAAGAAGTCCAGCTCCCCCGAGGGTCAACAGATCCACTGGAGAAAGGTACTTCGCTATATGAACGGCCTGCATACTCGAGGCTTGAGAGAAACATGCTCTCACTAAACTGTTCTCAACGGAACGCGCACCTTCCATGAACTTCAAAGCTTTCTCAACCATAAACGAGTCTATTCGACTAAAATCTATGATTTGGTAGTTACTCCTTTGTTTCTATGTAAATGTATGTCAATACTTGAATACATAAAAATGCATATGTGTATTGCATTACTTGTGAAGTGCGCTTAGCAAATATACAGGTAAGAATTAATTATACCACCAAATTTATTACTTAACTAATAATTGGTTTTCTTTAATAAAAGTTTAGGTAAGGATCCCAAATAAGTGCAATTGTAATAAAAATATTAAAATAAAAATTGGTTTTTATTACCTTTCAGTGCGCAACCCTGATTGCTGTTGGTTGAAAGTTTTAATTATTTTACAGTAGCAAAAAATGGTCCCCTAAAAGATTTTGCTCTTAACAAATATGCAGCTAAAAAATTCTCTTACTAATTGTTACTTATACCGAACTAATTATTTATATAGGCTTTTGACAACAATTATTGAAGATTTAATATTTTTTATTGGGCTTCAAAAGAATATTCATTTAGTCTCGAAGATATTTTGGGTCTTTTTATTTGCAAAAAAAAAAAAAGATTCCTTATGATCTCAATAACAATTTAAAACCCTTAATCAGTTTTATTAATGAGTGAATGATATTAGAGGTAGATTAGTTTGAAAAATAATGTTTCTTTGTTTGATATCTCCATTTAGTGCATTGAACGAATGTTTTTTTTTTATGGCCACTTTGATATTTTCTCTTCAGTACATTAAAAAACATAAGCACGACTGAATATTTTCCAGCAATGTTTCTATACTATTACTACTTTACGAGTATTAATGCAAAATTATGTGTGATTAAATACGAATTTATTTTTTTTTATACGAAGTAGAAATATGAACAATAGCTTTAAAAAACTCATTAAACTGTCCGTGTTGTCAACTAGCAGCAGCTTATACTCGAATCCTTGTTATTAAAAAAATAACGCACACTCAGTGTAAGATTTTTTTTATTAAAACTAATTAGCAAAATAATTGAATAATTTATTAAACCCAAAAATTAACGCATTTTTTTCATTTTTTTATCACACCACGTACAATTTAATTTATCTGCCTTTTTATCGTATAAAGCTATTTCACATTTTTTCTATTTTCGTTTAACATAAAATGTCCATTATGTTTATATAAAAAGTATAGAAATTGGCTATTTTATTTGGCCATGAGTAGCTTTCTAGTGAGAATATTTGTTTAGTTTGAGATCTGTCTATATGCGTTTGTTAACCCAAATAATGTTTCCATTAACGAATAAAACATAAAAATATATTCCGTTCAATACGTGTTTTTTTTGTTTTTTTTTTTTCTCTTAAAAAAATTTCCTACGTTCACCATGAGAATTTTATTGTGCTTTATTTTGTATTATTATAATAGGATTTTACTCAATAAACATATCGATACTGATATTAAGGCATGAATAGGATTCTACTCAATAAATATATAGATACTGATATTAAGACGTGAATCCATTTGCATTTGTTTTCCATAACTCTTCTTTCTACAATGCAATAATATTATACAATGTAATAACAAAACTCTAAAAGTATAAAAAAATTTGTAAAAAAAAAAATGTTTGCGCAAAGTGCAAATGGAATACGTAAGCATGGTATTCCCAAAGTTTTTAGTTTTGTATGTTCTGATTGCAGTCCACACGTTCAACTCTTCTATAAAATTTTTTTAGTAATAACTCGAAAAAACTGATTGCTCTTCATACAAATTTTCTAGATGAATACAAAAAAGAGCATTCTAATTATGTACAAATTTTCAAAAAAGAAAAAAAATTCCTTATTATGTATGATTATTTCTCTAGAAATTATTTCACTTTACTCTTTCTCTTACGTGTTTTTTTTTTATTGGGCAAGTTTATACTTCAGGAAGAAAGTTTTTTCTTTAATTATTTAATTTTGTAATGAACTATTTTCACACTGATTTATTGCATAATCCATAATGTCAGAGGATTGAAAATCTGTTACACAAGAATGTGTAATTGTGATGTGGAATTTACCTAAAGAATTTTTACAAAGATTCTTAATTTTATTTCTAACATTTGCATTTCCGATACCATAAAGTATGGACGGTAAGAGCAGTTAACAATTTCTGACTTCCAGTCTAATAATATAGACGTTGAAATGGAATTTCCAGGAACACTTAATGACTTATTAATGTGTAATACAAATCAATATATTCAATCAAATTTTTAAAGTAGCACATCAAGTCCAGCACTGAATTGATTTGCAATAATTCTTGCAAAAAAAAACCGTTTTCAACACTGATTTCATTGTCACATGTCAAGTTACATTATTTATTGGGACCGCCTTATATTCCATCTCCAAACTTTATACTTGTTATGGCAGACTTAACCTTAAAGCTCCTTGTTGATTGCAACCGTCTGTCTACAACTGTTAAACAGTTAAATAGTTTAGCAATACACATCATATTAAGAGCAACTATAGGGGCAACCTTTAATTGTAAAATTCAAATTTTATACTTGCTGTTGTATTAGAGTTAATAATCACGTATTTTGTTAATTTCAATCGTCTGGCTATAACGGGTTAAGAGTTTAGTCACATACCTCAAATAACAACAACTGTTGTAACAACCTTATTTAATTTAAATATTTATACTCGTACTTCTTTAAAATAAAGTTCCAAATTAAAAATTTTTTTAGCTCGAGGTCAATTATTTAAATTTATTTTTTATTTAGCCAAAATATTTCGCTACAACCTTTGAGTAGCATCCTCAGGACTTAATTTGATTTTAACATAAACACACATAGATGGATAAACAATCGCCATCGTCAATTATTGTACTTAACAACAACAACAAAACAGCAACAAAAAACTTCATATGGGAAAACCTTTTAACTTTTAAGATTAAGAACTGTTATTAAAACGGGACCAATCTGTTAGCATCACCTTTCAAATAAAAAATATTATTTTTTAAATCGATCCAGAAATTACTGAGTTTGGAGGTGCAAATATTAAAAAAAACATTCAACAGCCAAGTTGATAACCTCCTTCTTTATTAAAGTCGATTAAAAATTAACTAATGTGAAATATCTGTTTTTTTAATTATCTGCCTTTTTCTGAGTGATTTTCAAAAACTGTACTCTTTCGTTTTCAAGTTGTCGTTATACAACATCTCCTCATTAATGTAGATAAACTACTAAATCTGTCAATTATCAGCATAACTTTAACCCTTTCAGACCTGACGGAAAACTACCGGGAATTCGTTTATAATTTTTGGAACATGTGGTCTCTACAGCGTATGAAAATATAATCGATGAATAGATTTTATCATTTTTATAACCTTCACAATTGATGCACTCAGTAATATTTTTAACTAAAACACATTTGTATTACATGAAAAGATTTCAATTAGTTTGAAATTTTAAAATTTATAATTTTTTTAGATTTTTTTTTTTAGTTTTTTTGGTTATTTGTAAACGATTAATACTTTTGTCATTAAAGACACAACTTACTTTTACGGCTCATTGTGCTAAAACTAAAATGTGACTGAAGAGTTTCGCAATAATTTAAGTAACAGTAAGTTAAACAGAAGAAAAATGTGAGAAGCAAATATAGAAAAAAAATCAGCACAATCGATGCATGCCTCTCTATTTAACATTAAGCAAATAGAAGAAAAAATATTGAGACCGAAACCCACCCGCACAATCGATGCATCACGGTCTGAAAAGGTTAAAACAGTTTCAGATACAGGAATACCACGCATAGTGCGGTTAATGGGTTCTACCATTGTGTCGTATTAATTCATACCGGACTAATCGAGGCACTCGGGCTCTAAACTTCTATTTACAGGCACTACACCCCTGAATTAGGTTAAAGGACATAATGATGATAAGCAAGATACAAAACGATAATTTGTTACATATAAATTATAATTTTGTTACATAATAATAATTTAATTTTATTATTTTTTTTTAGAACAATTTTTTTCAAGACGAAATTATTATTGGAAATTTCAATACTGTGATCTAGGGAAACTATACTGTAAAAGCAGTAGTATGCGAGGTATTACTGTATCGTTTTAAAATTTAAGCACACCACTTTGCTGTCGTACTTCTTAATTTTATAGCATATTTATCTAAAACTTAAATTAACACATTCAGCTATTTTGACACTAATTTTTTAGAAAATATATTTACTATATTAATAATGATCATTCTTAACATAGCTACGCAATATAGTCAATACGGCTATTATTCTTTAACTCTGAGGCAGTACTGCAAAATTAGACTGCGTCAATTATCATAAAATATAAATTATTGCCATTTAGGCGAAAATCTGTGGCTTTTATCTAATATCTACCAGAACAGTTTTTTATTTATTTGTTATTGCCCTTGGGCCACATAAAACGGTGTAAAACAAAATAAAGAATAGAAATCAATAGCAGCTAGTTGAAATATAAAGAAATACTAAGAAACAACAACTGCTTTCTTTAGTTGTATTTTTAGTGAAACTCATCTTAGAACAATGCAATATTCGGCTATGCCGAATCTTTTATACCCTGTATCATCTATTTAAATCTAATTTAGTGAAGTAACTCCAGTCAAAAAAGAGAGAATTAAAAAATAAAAAAATCTGGTACTGCATGTATATTATTTTACATAAAACTAGCATCGGCTCTTAATTGGTTAAGCATTTTTAGAAAATTTTAGTATTTTTAAAGATTTTATTAAAAGCTTTAAAATGATACCCATATTGATATTTTTAAAAATTTCAAAATTTCAGAGCCCCGTAAATCGAAAAATATAGGCGAGCGCCAATTTTTTCACATGATATTTATTTCTTATTTTTTAATTATCTATCGCCCCATTTGTTTGTTTTTTTTTTTAAGAGTTACTTTATTTAAAAAGGTAATTTTCGGTCGGGATGTATTTCCCTCTACTACCATTAAATTGTGACGACATGCGAAATGTATTATTATACCCTACACCACAAAGGTGGAAAAAAGGTTTATCTAGGTTTGTCATTCCGTACGTAATTTCTACAATATTTATTTCAGACTCCATAAAGTATATCTCTTTTAACTTCTTATGCATAGCGAAGTCGATTAGGCGATATCCTTCTGTACGGCCTTCGATCAGATATAGTGTCGAAAGATGTGCTATTGGAAATCAGCATGATCGGTTCATGTCCTTCCAAGTAGTCGGCGTGCTACTTCTAATTTTTTACGTCATTTGAAAGAATAAAGTATCTCCAATCAAAAAAATAAATATACGGGGCGAGAATTAAAAATAAGAAAAAAAATATAGAGTGAAAAAATTGGCGCTCGTCCATATTTTCGAAGTTATGGGGCTCTAAAATTTTCAAATTTTTATGGGTATCATATATGCAAAACCAAAATATTTTTATTATTTTTAATTCTCTGTCACCCTTATATTTGCTTTTACTAAATAAGATTTACACAGATGGTGAAGGGTATATAATGTTCGGCATTGCCGAATATAGCACTTTTACTTGTTTTTACTTCAAGATGTTTTATTGAATACATAATACACAGAAATAAATTTAAAAAAATATTCACCAAATTTAACGCAATTTTTAGAAGAAAGTGCTTTGTTTATTGAAATACAAGCTTTTAATTTTAAGCCACGAAGGCCAAAAAATAAGTTTTAACAATATTCTTTTATTTAGATGTAAAAAGTTAAAACCAAGGCACTTTAAAATACTATGTAGTAGCAGTAGTTAAGTTAACCTTCTTGTTTACGTTTTCAGATATCAAATTTTGTTTACACTTAGAATTTTTTTCCTACAAAAAAAAAAAATTTTTTTTGTTTACAGTGTGTGTTGTGGAAATATATTTAAAAATGTTTCACACACCTTTTATTATTTAAAAATTGAAGGCCTTGCCTCCTTATGATTTTTTGCTTATTTTCTATGTAAAACAAAAAATGTGTATAAAAACTTGTTGTTAGCTGTTTGTGTTTTTAAGTTTGGTACATAATTTGTTTTTACACATAAAATAAGCAAACAAAATCACGAAGAGGCGAGGTATAGAAAGCTCCTCTAGCTTAAATGAATGCTTGATATACATGTAAATACCATCAAAGGAAAGCTTATGACATCTAGATTATTAATATTGTAATTTTTTTTCGCGCTACATTTTAGAAAACTGAAAAAATCATGTCAAGGTGGTTTTTTAAGTAATTAAATATGGACTTAAAATTGCCACCAAATTTAACGCGTTGAATTGAACCCTATTTGCAAGGCCCCATTCGGAGATTACCAAAAGGTCGCAATTAATGGTATCGTGGATGTGCTTTCGCATAGCCCCAATATTCCGAAGGCTTGATCTATTGCGAAAAGAAAATGAATGAATGACATATGCTACTGTCATCTGCAAAAGTCTGACGTTGAAGGTCATTGCGAAATATAAGAAATAGGGTAGGGGAAAGAACGGAACCTTGCAGTACCCCTGAATTTACCTTAAACTCGTTTGATGAAATCTCATCTATAACAACTCGTATAGTGCGATCTCTGAGAAAGCTCGATATAAGTCGAGAGGAACTATTACCGATACATCTTTTTATTACTTGTTGTTATAGCTGCCAAAATAATTTGAACACTGTAAAAATTTCAAATGTCTAGCTATTTAAATTCAAGAGACAGACGGACAGATAGCCCTTTGGGTGAGAAACCTTTAATAATTCATTACGAATACTATTATGTAAGTCTTTTGTACATTTATTCTCAACTTTATTTTTCCCTGTTGGATTTTATCAGTAGAACTCACCTTTTTCTTTCTCGTTGTGAATTTGAGGAGTAAAGACAATTATAAATTGTTATTTTGTTGTACTATCTCTGCCACCAACTTAGGGTAAGCAGAGCTGCCAAAGTTGTATTAAAAAAGTTAAACGCTATAATTATGTTTAAATGAATGTATTATATCGTTTTTCTTAATTAAGTATTTCACTAATAATTTTATAGTGATTATTTTATAGATAGACTTTTATAAGTTAATAATAAGTGTTTTGCAATAATGTTAAAATAAAATTTTATTTTAATATTCTTTTGTAAAGAATAATTACTTCAACAAAAACTTTTGTAACGAAATCCAGTTATTCAGATTTAGATTCTAATTTTTTTATTCTCAACAAATTTATACAAAAAAATGAAGTCTTGAAAACTAATACAACATTAGAAAAAAGTATTATTTGCAGTTAAAGTGATTGAGACTGAAAAATTCAAATCAACCATTTAACTTTAGATGATAAGCGTATATGGCAATAACTTTCACCAGCACATCTTTTTTTTTATAATGTAGTAGCACTTTTGACATGCTTTATTTGTTGGCAGACTTTTATTGTTAAGAAACAATTGACATTTTCCTGAAAAAAAAAATAATAATAATAAAATAAGTACGAAAACAAAAATAACCCGATTCTTTACTTAAGAAGCAAACTCCAGCTACACTGCTACTCAAAAAACTTTTCATTGGAAGAACAAACTCACTTTTTATGCATATCAGCAGTATATAAGAGCAGGTCAACTTAAGTACTTTTAAAAAATTTTAAACAAGCAAATGTTATTAAAAAGGGAGAAGAGTTACCAAAACAAAGAAGAAAATTAATAACATTTACTGTAGAAAAGTGCAATAAATGGGGAAAGAAACTATAACCGATTTAGCGTTCGCAGTTCGTTATTTAAAGTTCTTATAGCTTTTTTGATTGTATTTGTCTATCCTTAAGCTAATGATTACACAGCGTGCAAGTGATTGGGGAGCTAGTGCAAGTGAAACTAAGAGAGGGGTAAATATTATATTATATATTTTTTTGAAACTTTTATTATTATTTTTTTTTCTCTTTGATCAGAATATAAGACTATTTTGGGGAATAGTGTATCTTAGGAGAAATCAACAGATGCCAGGGGTCCTTTTGACATTTAAAATTCATTTTGGAATTCATATTTGGATTTATTTTGTGATTTATAGCTTTGACCATTATAGGATCGAAGGGCAATCCTCTAAGTTCCAGAAAAGGAAAAGATGCCCCTTTGGGTAGCGCCATATTAGCTGCGTTTTTTCATGTATATGTTTTTTCTTGGATATGAAAAGTGCCTACCGGGGGTCAGTGCATAGTCATTTTTTATGTATATACATTAGACTGACCATTCAGGCAAGGCCAACGAAGGCTGAACAATGGACCCTATTTGTGTTCAAAATTTAGTTTGTTTTTTATGGTTTTTTCGTTTAGGACCATTTAGGGGTCTAAAATTGCTAAGCGAGTCAGTGGTATTTATGGGCCGCTTTAGAAAAGAAGAGTAATGATAAACTTTATTCTGATGGTTTGATATATTTTAAAGACTAGTCTAGCGAAAATGTGTTAAGAAGGAGTTAATATGAACTTTAGAGAATGTTTTCAATGGACAAAAGAAGGCAAAAAGGAAAAAACAGTCAAAATTGTTAGTGTACCTTAAATTTGGAAAATTACTAAAAGAATAACTTTAAAATATGAGAAACAGAATTTCCTTAGCGGTTCCTGAGCCTTATTAGTATTTTCCCACCCTGTGCCGTTGCCTGTGCATAGAAAATTTTTAAACCATAGGAGTAGATTCAGTAGATAATAATTTAAAAATCTAAAAAAAACACGACTTACTGGATTCGACCTATTACAGGCGTTCGACGCTACCTCATTAGTAATAATAATGAATTAAAACTCTTGATGTTCAAAATTTGTGTAGGTCGAAAATTATATAACAGCCCTAATTTGGATGCAGACGTAAATACATTGAACAGCAACTTTTTGAATATTAATGTTCCATCACAAACTAGAAACATTTATGATGATCTTTGTTTTGATTCTTTACAAAACCCTTTTAGTTTTAGTTGTGTTAATCAGTCCGAAGTTTTGGATTATTTATTATCAATAAAATCTTATGCGATTGGCTAGTATTAAAAATAATACCTATCCGTAAAACTAAGCGTGAATTCAGGCCTATTTCTATTCTAAATTATTTATCTAAAGTTATGGAAACCCTTATTTCAAAGCAAATGAAAAACTACTTGGCGAACAACAATTTTCTGTCTGATATTCATTCGGGTTACATCAAATCTAGAAGTTGTACTACAGCTCTTGTGGATGTGGTTGAAGATTTTAGAGCAGTAAGGCATTTGACACTGTAGATTATAAGACTTTAAATATTTAAGCTTAAAAAGATATTTTACTTTTCATTATCGGCTTGTAATCTTATACATTTTTATCTTATAGATAGATTTCAACGTGTCCATCTAAAAACAAGATTTCAAATGCACATAATGTTAATAGAGGAGTACGCCAAGGTTCAATAACTGGACTTCTGTTATTCTGTTTATACATTAAAGATTTACCTGATCTTGTAGTAAACTGCAAAGTTCATATGTACGCTGATGACGTGCAGCTCTACATAAGTACCAGTGTTAAAAATATGAACTGAAATCATTAATGATTTGGACAGCATTGATATCTGGGCTAATGCAAAAATGGGTTATGTATTAACACTTCCAAGTCTAAATGCATTCTACTTTCAAAATCTAAAAGAGAATTAAATGTACTAGAACTTGACATTAAAGGAAACAGAATAGACTTTGTAAATTTAGTTATTTAAGTTTTAGTTTGTAAGCATTTTTATTTTTAAGTACATTTTCGAGCGCCTCCTTTTTTAACCCCTCTTTTTGGAAATTTTGTAAATTGTATTTTAATTTTTTGAGAGATGTGCAAAAGAATACTGTTAGATCGCAATATTCTTTAGCTTCTTATTTCATGTAAAAGGCAACACGTGTAATCTGTTCAAACGTTTATTTCAGAGAGATTGAAAAGTACAATATAAAAAGGCAAAAAGAAAAAATAACAGTAGTAAATATTAGCATTGATAGACAGAGTTGTGTATTCAATACTATTTCCAATACTCCTCCTCAATGCGAATATTTATAATTAATTTCAATATATTATCATTAAACAAACATTACATTATTAAACCTAAAAGTTTGGAAAAACGCTCGTGGCTAACTCTGTGCAAATTCTTTGTTAATACATCAGCAATCATATCTTTTGTGTTACAATATTTTAAACTTATTTGCTTTCTTTCATACAAGTCTCTAACGTGATGGTACTTGATGTCGATGTGTTTACTTCGAGCATGATATATCGGGTTTTTCACAAGTTGCAATGCTCCCATATTGTCTCCTTGAATTTCTATAAAATCCCGATTATGAAGTTTTATTTCATTTAACAGTTTGTTGATGTATGTCGCTTCCTTGGCTGCTGACGACAATGCCATATACTCGGCTTCTGTGCTAGATAACGCCACAGATTGTTGTTTTCGGCTTTCCCAAGAAAAAGCTGCACCAGCTAAAAGAAAAATGTACCCTGTGTACGATTTCCTATCAACAGCATCTCCACCCCAGTATGCATCGACAAAACATTTGATTGGTTGTCCGGTTTTAGAATAGTTCAGTTTCATATTTTTCGTTTTGCTTAAATATCTGAGCACTCTTTTGGATGCAGTGAAATGTTCTATATGTGGATCACTGTTCTTTTGAGATAGTTTAGAGATAGAGTGTAAGATATCAGGCCGAGTGCATAAGCCAATGTACATAAGAGATCCAATTAGCGACTGATACTCAACCTGGTTAAAACTTTTACAATTTTCAGTATTGCATGTAATTTGGTAATTCGGCTCTAAAGGTGTTGCCACTGTTCGACTGCTGTCCATGTTGTAACGTTTCAGCAATTGTTCTATATTTGCCTTTTGGCTAATTGCTATTGACCCCGTCGGTCCATCTCTTTCAATTTCAATATTCAAAAAATGACTCACTGGCCCTTTGTCCACGACCTCAACTCTTTTCGAAATTTCATGCTTGATCGAATCCATATCTTTGATATCAGAACATGCAATCAGCATATCATCTGCATATACTGCGATTATATTTATTTTGTTTTTAGTTCTCTTTACATATAAGCATGGTTCACTTTCACATGCAAAAAACCCAATTTCATATAAAATAGAATTTAACTTACGGTTCCACTGACGACCTGATTGCTTGAGGCCATACAATGCCTTGTTTAACTTCAGCACGTGATGTGGTTGCCTTTTATCTTGAAACTTTTCAGGTTGGGTGATATAAACCTCGTCTTCCAGCTCACTATTTAGGTATGCGGTCGAAACGTCCATCTGATGTAAGTGTAACTCGTACTCAGCTGCCAATGCAAACACTAATCTTATAGTTTCATACCTTACGACAGGAGAAAATGTTTCGTCGTAATTAACTCCGTAAACTTGTGCACACCCTTTTGCCACCAACCTAGCCTTGAATCTTTCGACGTCGCCATTTTTGTTCCTTTTAAGCGAAAAAACCCATCGACAACCGATTGCCTTATGTCCACTAGGTAGTTCTACTAGTTGCCATGTTTTATTTTTTAAAAGTGCATTGTATTCACTTTCCATTGCATGCCACCAAAACTGCGAATATTCATTCGATAGAGCATCGTTTACATTTTCAGGAATAACAATATCACTGGAGCACATTAAATTAACTGTGTTGTATATTTTTTTAGGCCTACCGGGCTTACCAGTACGACTTATTTTTGGCCTTCCAGGTCTCTTTCTATCTGGCTCATCATCAAATCCATAGAAGTCACTTTCACTATCAGAGTCACATTCACTTTCAGTTTTCACCGTGACATTTATTTGTTTTTCGTTAACAACTTGTCCTGAGGTTTCTTTTGGCAGCAGTTCAATATCAACAGCTTCTAGTTTCTTCTCTATAAAATAAACGTCTCTGCTTACAATAACTTTTCGTGTATTTTTTTCATATAAACGGTAAGCCTTTGCAGTATCCGAATAGCCTATCATAATATATTCGTTGCCCCTAGGTTTGAACTTATTATGTTGTTTCTTGTCTTGCGCGATAGCAATTGACCCAAATGTTTTAAAATGTTTGACTGCAGGTTTACGTCCAAACCAGACTTCGTACAGTGTTATATCATTTAATGCTTTCGTGGGAGATCGATTCCGCAAATATGTAGCCGTGTTAACTGCTTCGGCCCAAAGATTTTCAGTGAGGTTTCCTCCAACAAGCATGCATCTTGCCATCTCTACAACTGTGCGGTTGAATCTTTCCGCAACGCCATTTTGTTGAGGTGTATAGGGTACGGTCAACTGCCGAACAATTCCATTTTCTTTTAGATATTTGTCAAAGATTCCATTTACGAACTCGGTGCCATTGTCGCTACGCAATATTTTAATTTTGCGATCAACTTGCCGTTCAACCATATATTTAAATTCTTTGAATTTTTCAAAAACCTCGGATTTATTTTTTAAAAAATATACGAACACATAGCGACTTTTATCATCGATAAAAGTTAGCATATACTTTGCACCACCGCTGGATACGGTATTCATAGGCCCACAGACGTCACTGTGTACAATTTCCAACAATTCTTTGGCTCTGTTTTCTGAACATTTAAATGGTCTGGCACTGCACTTGCATTGCAGGCAAACTCTACAGTTTATATTATCAGGTATTTTTACATTTATACCATGGACCATATTTTTATTTACTAATTGTCGCAAACTTGCAAAATTTATGTCTCCATACCGTTCATGCCACTTCATCACTTCCTCCTCGGTAGTGCCACATGAAAAAAAACATTCGTTACTACCTGCACCACATAAAAATAATCCGCCAACCCTTTTAACTATAAACATAACTTTACCGGCTTTACTTATTACTGCATTTTCCTTGTTGAATTTTACAGTACATCCATTACTAACAGCTTTGCCAACTGATACAAAATTACATTGTAAACAAGGAACATAGAGAACGTCTTTTAATGTTAGGTTAAACTCTTTTATGTAGACTTGCCCTTTACCCTGCGTTTGAATTCTGTTATTACCAGCAAGTATTATTTCTTCTGTATGCTCTTCAAACTTTTCAAACATTTTGCGATCGCAACACAAATGAGCTGAAGCTCCGCTGTCGACGAACCATATGTTCTGCCGCAATGTCGTATCGTTTGATAAAGAAAAAACACGATGTGTTTGATCTTCCTTTTGTTTTGATTTTGAATTATTTTCTTTGCATTGCGCAGCATAGTGACCAGTTTTGCCACAACTAAAACATTTAAAATTTGTTTTTTTATAAACGTTATTCGCATTGTTCTTTGCATTATTGTTGTTGTTTTTATTATAACTGTCTCGTTGAACCCGTTTTTTCTCTTTAATTTCTCGTGCCATAAAAGCTTGTACGCTGTTTTCTGAATTTACAGTTTCATCGTTTTTTACTTTTCGGCGTTCACCCTCCTCAATTAACTTAACTTTTAATATAGATAACTTTGGAAGTTCATCTCTGGCTTCAAGAGCCACAACAAGGTTCTCGTAAGATTTCGGTAGGCTAGCCAGTAACATAATCACGTACAACTCTTCCTGAAGGGTCACACCAGTTTCTGCCAACTTATCCACAATCGAACCAAATTTGCAAATGTATTGCTGAACACATTCCTCTTCATACATACGTGTTTGCATGAGCTGCTTGAACAGCGTGACTTTACGTACGGGTCCCTTTGGGCGGTGTACCTCTTTCAATGCTGTCCAGGTTTCAGCAGACGTTTTAAAATTTTTAATATGTGCTATTTGCATAGGGGTTGAACATAATATTATTGTGGCTGTCGCTTTCTCATTTTTTGATATCCAGTCGGATACTTCAGCACCGTTTGTGCTAGTTGGCTGGGGCTTTACTAAGCTTCCTGATACAACCGACCACAAGTCTTGGTGGATAAGCACACTTTTTACCTGAAGACTCCAGGAATCATAATTTGTGTCGTCTAACTTCGATATGTTAAACATAGAGCTCATTTTTTAATTATTGATAATATTACATATACCACCATTAAAATTTCTCTGGGCCCATAACCTGTTAGATCGCAATATTCTTTAGCTTCTTATTTCATGTAAAAGGCAACACGTGTAATCTGTTCAAACGTTTATTTCAGAGAGATTGAAAAGTACAATATAAAAAGGCAAAAAGAAAAAATAACAGTAGTAAATATTAGCATTGATAGACAGAGTTGTGTATTCAATACTATTTCCAATAAATACGCACTTTAATTTAGAAGTAGGAAGTTCTTGAAAAATACCTTAGTATGTAAGAAATTTAGTTTTTTGACTGTTTATTTTTAATTTAATTGTTAAAATTTTTATTTGTAAATATTTGGGAAAATAAACTTGAAATTCGGACTTTGTAAATTCAGCATCGAACCTTGGTATTGTCTTTAATTCTCGTTTATGTTGTGGGTAAAGTCTACAATAGGCTTCGAAACTTGTGGGCTGTAATTGATTCAACAACTTTTGTCAATCGTATGCGACTTGCAAAAATTTATTTGATTCCTATACTTTTATATGGGTGTGAAATTTTTGCAAACTATGATGGCGATGATCAACGAAAACTCAACGACGCTCATAACAATTTAGCTAGATATGTATTCATAAAAGGCCGTCGTGACACATATCATTATACTATTACTATTACATTCCAGATATTTCAACTTTATTTTGAAAGTCATTAAAAACTTAAATGTCTCATGTTTTTGCATAAAATTATTGCATAGAGGCAACCAGTATCTTTGTTTAGTAGGATCCAATTTGCCAGATCAAATCGAGTAAGAAAAATTACTCAACTAAGATTTAAGAGCCTATTGTCACAACAACAGTTTTTTATTTACACCATAAGTCTCTGGAATTCCTTGTCAAATAATGTCTAAAATCTAGGCAATGCAAATGCATTTATAAATGATTTATATAAAATATTTTCATAGTGTTTTATTTTTAATTTTAACTAACATTTTGGTTGATTTACATTCTAAGTAAAAAGTTTGTGAAAAATAAATGAATAATTACTTATTACGTAGGATACAATTCATTTTTTTTTTTACAAATGCTAAGCTTTATTTAAATTCATTCTCTCAATGTTTGTTTGTTTTTATAAAATACTATATAATAGTTCTGAAAAAAAAAGAATCATAATCTGAAAAATAACCTAGTACAAAGGTTAAGGTTATTAAATGTTATTTAAAATTTTAAGGAATCTGTTTTATTTTATTATTTAATCATTAATGCAGCAAAAATTTGAGGATATTATAATTTTGAAATTATTTTAAACATTTTTAAAAGACAAAGGCATAATATCAAACTAGTGACATTTTCTTTTTTTCTTTGTGTAACTCAAATTTATAGTTACAAATTTAAAGGTTAATTTAATTTTATGGATAGTTGGTATAATTATTTCTCCAGCCACGTGTTGTTTAAGAGTTTTTGGTTTTTTTAACCACAACTTCATTACACGAGCTTTTTTAAAATACTGTAATTATTGGTATATGAGTCTTAATAATATTTTTGGCATTTTCATCACGTTGGACATATTTGGTGAAATTTTTTGCCTCTTTTATACAGTTAAAAAATGATGCAAATTAAAATTAAAACAAAAAATAAAATATCAAAAAACACTAGGATAATTCATTTTTGTTTTATGTATGGGCACTCTATTAAAATAAAAACTTCAAAAACAATATGAGAGTTATTTCCGAAGCCCTTAGATGAAAACTACCAACAAACAAACAAGGTTTTTATTTTTTACGTTCTTTCTGCGACTCTTAAAGCAGAGTAAAGCGTATTAATAATAAAGCCAAGACAGTTATACTTTTAAGTTCTCAGTAGCAATTGTATATTTTTTATTTTTAAAGCAAGCAATTTTGTAATATTCTCACAAAATATGCGTCCTCCTTTATAGGAGATATATTTCATACAATTCTACTCAAGCTAATCAACATTTTCCTGTAAAATTCATAACTAATTGTAAATTTAGATTTCTTGGAAGTAAATAAAATTTTTCTTTTAAAACTGCATATTCAGTACTTAATATCACATTGAAAATTTAAGCTATTTATACGAAAAACGTTATTATATATTTTCTTAAATCGGTGCTGCTTAAAACCTGTCAATTAACTTTTTACCGCATTAAATATGTATGAATTTGTAAAACACCATGCTTTAAGTGCACAAGCTGAAGTCTTTGCAAAGGAACTTAACGACGAGTAGAGACAGATTTTCCTACCACAGCAGCTGTAACAATAAAATATTTAATAATTTTACCTTCCTAGTTCTAATGTGCTACTGTGTTGATGACATTAATAATAAAAATCCTTTAGTAATATTGTGGATGCTGCTTTATTTTTCCTAACGTAAAAACATTTATCTTTACTTATGCCAGTATATTTATTAGCTTCAGTCACTTCAACGTTCTCTTTACCCAGTTTGCTTGGATGTTTTATTTATCTGCACCTGTTAAAAGTTTTCTTTTGATTTTTTTTTTTTTTTTTTTGGAATTGAAGTGAAAATTTTTATTTTCCTCCATGTCTTTGCTGCAAGTCTTGTAGCAAGGAAAACTATTTAGGTGATATTGATATGAAACCTGTGAGGAAAAAATGGGAAATTTTATTTCATATAAACCCACACATTTTCAATTAGAAATTTATATTTAACTTGACTCAGATCTTTAAATAAAACAACAGCAATTGTAGTACCACTTAAAGCAAAATGGATTGTTGGTAAAAGCGCAGGTATTTATTTTTATTAAACATATAGAACATATAGAATTTTGTAATACAATTTATCAAGGCTTCAGAAGCGAATTGTATTAAGTATTCTTAATCCTCAAAGCACTTCAGAAGTTTTTAAACTCTTCGTGATCTTATCATTCGTGGGGAATTTCATTTCCTAAACCGTTGAAAGATTTCTTTCTTTAATGGACATTTGCGATGTAGAAAAAGAAAATACCAGGACACTGACCAGGGAATACATTCCCTAATGTTGCTTCTCGGCCACAACTATTGAAAAATCACACAAAATGGAAAATTTGTAGGGCTTCTTTTTAATAATGAAAGTAATTTCACTAATGAATGAACTTAACCATAATCATCGCAGTTTGTATCTCAATTAAACACAGGTTTCGTGATCCGATAAACAAATAGTATAAAATGGATGCTGACGTTAACAAAGACTCATTAATTAGACTCATGTTTTTTCCTATGTCGAAATGGTTAATTTAAAAATGTAAAGTGGCTTTAGAAACGTTACCGTCGAGAATGTTTGCATAGCTTCCCCATAGAGACGTTGCAAGTCAAATCTTACTTTGAAAAGTTTTTGTAGTTTTTAATGTTACTTACAAGTTAGTATTTTTTCTCTATCTCTTCCAACTTTTTAGGGGGTAAATTAAAACAAAAAATTTTTTTTAAACCGGAAGGGTCGATTTGTAATAATATATACAATTAGCATTATGATACAAATTGACATCATACCTCCAAGCATACGCTTTTATTATTTAGTAGAATTTAATTTAAGTATATATACGAATGTTTATAAAATATAAATTATATATGAATTAAGATTTCTTATAAAAATTATTTATAATTAAGTAAAATATTATAATTATTAAATTGTGGCGATAAACCGTCATGGATAACATAGCTTAGATAAAGTTCATATGAAATTGTTAAAACTAAAAGCTGTTAATAGAATTAAACTTTAAAAGTGAAATATTTTATGAAGTTTTATGAGGACAATTATGTAAATAGATAACTTATAAGTGTGTGGGAATGAATGAATTTTTTTAACTGCAATTTTTTGTCGAAAATACAAATATGCGAAATTAAATAAAATATATTAAATAATTTTGAATATAAAAGAAATATCGTTTTACTGCATACCTGTGTTATTTTTCAAGGCATTTTAAATCAATTCAGTCAATATACTGCATAAGTGGGACTTTGATGATTTTCTTGCAGTAAATAACTATAATGGCATTTGCTGATTTTAGTACTTAAATCAGAATAAAGCCACAGCTGCGGAGCCATATTGTAAAAATCCGGCATCGAAGTTTCTCGACTTTTTTTCATCTTTTCTTGTTGGATTTTAAATACCCCATATAAAAAATATAATAAAGGTCCGTCTTACTTGCCAAACAAGAGAAACTGCTTTTTATACCCTTTACTACAGTTAGGAAAAATATATCTAAGTTTTTCATTCCTTCTCTAATTTCTAAAATATCCATTTTCGATTCCATAAAGTATTCTGAGTTCTTTCCCAAGGCAATTGATAATCCAGAGCAATTTTGAATACAGCAATCTATCAGATACATTTTCGAAAAATTTTAATGGAACATCAGCAAGATCAGTCCACGTCGTTCGATGTAGTGGGTAAAACACCCTTTCTGCCTCTCATATCATTCATTTTGACCGGAAATTTTACTATAGAACTTCATAAAAAAAGATATACAGTTTTTTTATATGCGGAGTTTGACTAAAGCTATTTAATGGAAAATCTGCGGGATGGTATATGTGGTTATGCATATATGGTGAAGGGTATATAAGATTCGGTAAAGCCAAATATGGGACTCTTTCTTGTTTGTACCCTCCATGTCTCCAAAAAATATATCTTTAAAGTGAACTTCAGAATAAATATCTGATTTACTAGTCTGATTTTTACAAAACGATATTTCAATTATATTTGTTCTTCCCCATTTGACTAAACTTCTTAACAGAAAATTGGTAACATATCATACTTGCGAAGAAATTTAACTACCCTTTAATGCTTACAGTTAAAATTAAATTAACTTACAAAAAAAAGGAAAGGAGACAGGAAAATATAATCATTGTTGGTTATTGTTGTTTTTGCTTAAACTTTGATCTTTGTCTTGACTTTATTTATTGTTTGGACAAAATTCTTTAGTTTATTTAAAATGTTTGTGAGTAGTTTCCTAAAGAGCTAAATAAGGGGTAGCGAAATGGCTATTGAGTCGTTCTTTTATCTTCAATAATAAATAATCAATATCGTTGATTTAATTGTTAAATCGGAATAATAAAGAAAAAACAGCACGAAAAATGATTTTTTTGAAAATTTATAGACTAACAATTTAATTTTAATTATAATTGTTTTTACTAATGGTAATGAAGTTTTTATGAAGTAGTTAAATTACTAATACCAAATAAATCAAAAACAAGTATTTTTCTTATGAAACAAAGACTCTTTAAAAAATATATGCATAAAATATTTAAACCTTTATCCTTTTTTAAATTTATCTGTATTTGAAAATTTTAATAAATTATCATTTTTAAGTGAGATCACCATTTTAAAACGATGCACTACTGTATTTTAAGATGTGTATTTAGTGTACAAAGACAAGGAATTTAATAATAAATAATGTTGATTAGAAACAATTTAATTATTAGTCAATGGTAGTGATTTTATATTTTTAAGTAATTATGAATGAAACTTCCTCATTAAAAAGCAATACAAACACTGAAATAGTGGTAAATCTAAAAAAATCATTAGCATTACTAATCTTTCAATACCACTGATATCATTAATTAATTTGAAACTGCATTTCAATAATCATAAATATTATAAAAAATGGTGTTATCATTGCATTAGCTTTGAGAAAAAGACTGACTCTATAAAAAAATTAAAGTTTCGACTGCAAAACTTTTTGCTAGACCTTTATACAGACAAAAATATTTATTAGTCATACAATGATGAATATGGTTTCAGATTGATGAACAAGCTAATGACACCATTTGTTCAAACTAAATATAAACTAAAATAGCCTTCACATTTATAAATTTATGTTTTCACTCACATTTAAAGCAAATGTAAAAGCTGTATGTAGAGAGCAGATGTTGCCGGGCAAAAATTGCCAATGGCAATTTGTTATTTCGTGTTTAACACGTAAATAACTTATAATGTGTCAACATAATAAAAGAGTGTTTTCCATTCTATCCTTCATATTAAACATAATGATGTAAAGGACACACGAAAAAATATGATGTGTTGGTAGAAAAGTGTCAGTTTTAATGTTATCAGTAAAATTTGTAAAAAGTAAAACAAACCAAGAGAGGGAGAACCAATAATTTATAACTGACATTTGTACAAATAAATATAAAATAGGTGTCAAGAAGAATGTGTATGCAATCAGGTCAGTTATTTTTATTGTTGTAAATTTGTATCTTCGAACAGATACTATTCTTATAAATTTTTAGAGCACAAACAAAAAATTAAGTAGTGGCATAATTTTTCTATTCATTTTGGATTATATTTTGTACTACTGTTTGCGTGGTTGTCGCCTAACTGAGTAATACAACAAGTGAGAATGCTATATTCGACTATGCTGAATGTTATGTACTCTTCACTATCTATGCAAAGCTTGTTTAGTGAAGTGAATCCAATCAAAAAAGCAAATATTGGGGTGACAGAGAATTAAAAAATTAAAAATTTGCTACTGTATATATATTGTGTTACATAATAATGATATCGGCTCTTAATGGGTTAAGCATTTTTAAAAAATGTTGATATTAACTTAAGATATCTTTGAAAGCTTTAAAATGATACCCATACTGATATTTTTAAGAATTTGAAAATTTTAAAGCCCCGTAACTAGAAAAATATGCGCGAGCGCTAATTTTTCAATTGATGTTTTTTATTTTTTAATTCTCTATCGCCTTGTATATTTATTTCCTTGTTTGGAGTTACTTTATTGTTGCAAATGTATGTGATGTTTATTCACATATCCATCCAAATGAAAATATGCCATGTCACTCATTATAATTATTTCATTAAAATCGCTGTTGTCATGAGCAAGCGAATTTGTACGGTTATGTAAATGATCTTGTGAAAGAAGCTCTTGTGTCAAATGAATCTTAAATGAAAACAAACGCATGTCCTTGTTTTTGAAAACCAAGTTCCTGAACGTCGAACTCAGCTTGATGGATTGTCTTAACACTTTCTTGAGTAGCAGTTATGTTTTTAGCCTATCTTGCTGCACATTGTGATCCATGCTAAAGCCTATCACCTACAAAACCCTCCTTTTTCGAAATCATTCATTACACGATTAATAGTCCTTTTTGTTGGCACGTTGTTTCTACCAAAAATTTCACTTTCTCATTGTTACTGTAATCGTTGATTAATTTTGATAAAATGTTTTAAAGAATGAAACAAGTTGGTTTATAGAATATTTTTCCATAATAAATTTGTAGCGTGCCTAAAGCACGATTGCCAAATGTGAACTGTCAAGACTAATGTGTTGGCGGCAAAATCATATAATTTACCTTCCTAGCATACAATAGTTTTCGAAAATAAAAGTAATCTTGGGTCTTCGCAAGCGACATTTTAGGGTAAACATTCACTGATGAACATCCCCATATATAAGAATCTAAAATCAGAAAATGTTTGTACTTTATCTAGTGAGAAACTACAAACTACAATCAGGTATAGTTTAAAAATTGTGAAGGCAATTAAATTTTTATGTCTTTGTATTTCGCCTATTGTCTTAAAAACCGAATAAGACGTATTGTACTGAATGGTTAAACAGACCTAATTAATCAACTGCATAAAACAAAATCCCTAGACAACTATAAACAATTTTAAAATGAAATAATAGCAGTGAAAAAATTTCCTAGGTATACCACCCTAGCGCTATAGAAATATCTTAATTTACACACAGAAAAAAGCTGTAAGTTATTGCCAGTTGCAATTAAAAATAGTTGTATTTATTTTACACAGTTGGTATATCACCAACAATGTATTAAGAAAACAAAAGCAGGCAACTAAATTGACAATAATGCTGTATATGTGAGCATAAAGAAATATTAAAAAGAATGCTTATTTTATCTCACGCATAACTATATATTTATCTTCGCTTTTGGTACAGATAAAGAAACGAGCATGGGGAACCTACGATTATTGATTATGACTCACTTAACGAAAGACTTGTTGTCCTCTGGAGTGACAAAAGATACGACTGCGACATTTGTGAATATAATAAGAGTTATTTATTAATGCATTGAACAATGTCTTTATTTAAGAAGAAAAGTTGCTGGTCACTTTACACCAATGCCCGCTGTACTTCCAAAAAATATGAGATTTTATAAGCACAAAATCTTTTTTATTTACCAGCAACAAACAGCAGTTTTTCATTTTTTATTATTACTTTTTTAAGATCCTAAACATTTTAACATTAAGTTCTTTAGACGTTCGTAATTCTGTGGGGTTTTAGAATGTTTATTCAACCAATATATAGAACATCTGTTTTTTTATGTAAAAATGACAAAAAACTTTTGCAGTTTTGTCTTTCTATTTGTGTTGATATTTTACTGAGCTCCTTTTTTTTGTTTCTTTAAAAAAAAAAATTAGTTGGTTGGTTTTGTTTTTTTTTTTACTAAAATACAAAGTTTTGGCACATGACCTGATTGTTACAAATGTCCCAAATCCACTTTTGTTTTGAATATATTTTAATCTGTTTTTCTTAAGGTTATAGTTAAGGTTTAGCAATAGACTTTTGAAATGAAAAAAGAATAAAATCGTTAGTACTTTAAGATTAAATATAAATATTTGGAGGTCATTTAGTTATAAAACTTTATCCTAAAATAATAATAAAAAAAAATTAATAAATAAAAACTGCATCTGTTGCAATACCAACGTGACTGGTTTTCCACGTCAAAACATAGTTAAATGCTGTTTTTTTCAGATTTTTTAGTGGTTTAGATTTTATAGTTTTATATTCACCAGCTCTTCAAGACAAAAATTAATAAAAAAAAAACAATTCTGATCCAAAATTTTGGATTTCCAATTTGTAAAGGTAAAGTCATTAAAATCCTTCTTTCCATTACCAGCCCTTCCTTGATGTAAAAATTGTTATTTCCAGCAAAAAAATAAATAATCAGAAATAAAATATCAACTTTATGTAAAAGAGAATGTACTATAATCAAAAAGTAAATGCTAACAAGTTTGTTTGTCGTTGATTACATTATATTTACTCCATTTTTCAACCATAAAAACTCTCTGCTCTTTTCAGTTGTAACAGCAAATAAGTATAAAAATAAGTACGCAAAAATAGAAGGAGTTATTTAAAAGAAAAAATAAATATAAAAGACACCGAATCAAATTGTCCAACCGAATAGAGCTGTTTAGATAAATTTTAAACCGCAAAATAATGATTTGATATTGATACTTTCTTGAATATTTCTTTAATATCTTTTGAAGGAGAAACAAATTTGAGAGATTAAAAGAAAAACCGTAACAAAAGTATCAATTATACTTATTGCATTTGGTGTATAATACAACCAACATGATGGTATGTCTCTTCTTCTTTCTTTCAATCGACGAGCTCAGTGCAACGACAGCCCATATACACGCAACGAAAAAACATGGTTGAGGTTGTTCAAAACATGGTGTTTAATAAAACATAGTATTGCTGCATTTAATAATAATACAGCTGGTCTTGCAACCATATTTTTGTCGAACATAGCAATAACATAGTGAAATCTTAAAATAAGTATGTTAAATATAAACATTAAATTTTTAAATTAAAATATTATTATATGGTTGAAAATGTCATGTTTTATAATTGAATATGTCACAAAAGTTATATAAAAACATAAATTTACAAGAATGCAATTATTTTCTTATTATAAGTACACATAAACGCAAAAGAAAACATGTTTGAGATAACCATAATCTAAGAGCAACATATTATGGTTTCATTATATAGTTGCTAACAAAACATAGTATTGGTACATTTGCAACCATATTATTGTCTAAAGTATAAACATAATTATGTTCACATTAGAGATGAGCGATATTTTTGTACCTGTGATTAAATCACTGTGATTAAAAAATCACTGGTCACTACAGTGACTGAGTTGATCAAATAACAGTTCCGCATAAGAACGTTCTTTTATTGTTGCATACATACAAACTTAAATTTAATTTTACTTTGTGAAAGAGCAATTCAAGTACTTTTGACTCTTTCATTCTTTCATATGTATATCAATGCAGCTTCTTTGCTGTGTAGCTTTTTCTTGCTTCTACTTATTAACAACGACTATTCTTTTTCCAAACTTCACACATACATACATATGTATGTAAAAAAAAAACAAAAAAATGTTGTGTGCTTCTTTTATTTGAACCTATAACCAATCAGTGTTACCGAATTCTATAATTTTGGGCAAATTTAATTACAGCTGCTTTTAATGTAGAGATCAAAATACCTTTTCCATTATAATTACATTATAATTGCATAAAATATTACATAGTATTGTATTCTTCCTACATAAACATGTATGTTTAAATATAAAAAGAACTGCAAACGGTGATCACGGTAACTATTTAAAAGAACGGTTATTTGAAAATCACGTTCACTGGTAACGATGTTCCTCCAAAATCACGGGATCGCTCATCCCTAGTTCACATATAAATATTAAATGAAAATGTCATGTTATATAATTGAATTATAGTCTAGTCTCGTAAGTGCAAAATTTACCTGATATAAAAGACTTATTAGCCCAAAAAAAATGATTTCACAATTGTGCTTCAAACACAAAAGTAAAGATTTATATGCTTACAATACATACATATATACTTCAAGTTTTTTAACTGTTTTAGTTTCCTTTTTATTTGTTTTCATATTTTGCATATTATTTTTAATTATTTATTTTGTACATAAATTTTTATTTTATTTTACTTTCTCCAACAATAAAAAACAATTTCAAATTTTAGCTACCAGAAAAATTACTAAACTGTCAAGAACTAGAACAAAATAGTTTTTAGCGCAAACATTATTCTGTTGCCTTTAACTACACTTTGATTGATAATAATATATTATGTTTAAATATTTTATATTATTTTTAATAAGTTATAAAAGTTTGGTTGTGGTTGAAATTTTTTTAAGCTAAACCCAACCAAATTGCATTTTTTGTATACAGTAACCATATAATCGTTAAAAGTTAATAAAAAATGTTTATCGTCAATAAAGTTTTGGTGAAAACAACTATAATTTGTTCTCCGCAACTATACATTTCTACAAAGGACATAATATGGCGTTTTTTCTGCGTGTATGTATGAGTAATAATGAAAAGACTTTGGCACATAGGCTATAAGAATCACAATAATTTATATTCATACATTCCTTCGTTCACATCCATTTACGGAGTAAACGCTATATTCTCTTATTGAAGATATTATACGGTACGTAATAGTAATTCAGAACTGACTCCACATTTGTCCAAAACTTCTAATACGTTAATCTGGCATATGCGGTGATATATTTTGTTATATAATAATAATAACTGTTGGTATTTAAAATGGTAGCTTTATGTAAATGGTTTCATTAGTGTATATTTCAACTATTTTTGCAATGTTTTGCTTACCTCTTTATTTGTTTTTATATTTTATAATTTCATATATTTTTTTTATTTTCTCTAAAGATAAAAACAATTTCAACTTTAAGCCAACAAAACATTACTAAACTAAAAAAAGGCATTCTGTCAAGATTTGGAGCAAAATATTTTTAAACGCAAACATTATTTGGTTTGCTTTTAATCTGATTAATAAAAATATATTATTGTTAAATATATTATATTATATTTAATAAATTATAAAACTTTGGTTGTGGTTCAAATTTTTTAGCTTAACCCAACAATGTTGTATTTTTTTTTTTTTGCACAGTTGTTAAATGCTAACAAAACAATGCTTATCGTAACTGAAGTGTTGTTGAAATGAACTATGATTTCTTCTCCTCAACTATACAATGTTATGGTTATTGTGACCATATCACAACAATGTTTTTTTCTGCTTTCTATGCTTTTTTCTGAAAATAGTAAATGTAGGAAAGGATTCTAAATAAAAACTCATTTTAATAAAAGCATTTTGTTGATGACACATTAGCAAACAAAAATTTCAATTAAAATTTATACAGCGTACGACAAGTTATATAAGCGGAACTTTTCAGCTTTCAATTATCTAATTATGTATAACAATCGTCCAGAAATTAAACTAATCGCCCGCTACTTATGTATTTAGATTGCAGCAGATGAAAGCTAGTGTATACACCAAACATTAAATATTTTCTAAAAGTTGTGGGAAATATTGTATGTAGTATCGTCATCCCTATAGGTTGACCAAGTCGGGAAAGGAATCTGGAATCATAAACAATTCAAACCAACTAGCACTCAGGCTTTATATCATCAAATTTTGCAATTCGTAGTCTTATTTGCAAAATAAATTTTTTATAATTGTAATTTGTTTCCTTTCGGCGTTGAGGGAAGTACTTTTTCTTAATAAGATGTTAATATTAGAGATAAAGATAAAAATTTCTCCTTTTTTATTCTAAAAATATACTTTAAAAACGGTAATAAAGAAGTTTTATTTGTTGTATAATCAATTTTGCTAGTTTTACTTGATTTATTTACTTTTTTATAGCTTTTTTTATAGGATTTTTCTACAAGAATTATTTTTATTCATGGATTGTTGAGCATTCATTGCTTTCTTGTTTTTATTATTACGAGTACTTATTTACTGATTTTTTTTTGTTAGCTTAAATACTTTTGAAATAGATCATAATCTTTTTACTATTTTCTAAGCTGTTCATTTAATAATTGCCGTATTCACAAGCTCTGCTAAGGTGTAGGTAGTATTGCATACTACCTTTTGTTTACTTCTTTGTGAACAACCATTGTATCAGTGTGCCATTGTACATTGTACTTCATACGTCAAAAAGTAAATAAGAAGAAGAAAAGTGCTATTCGTCATTTAGAAGCCAAATGGGGGAGAAAACAGAAAAAAGTAAATTAATAGATTTTTTGTGTGAGGATGAAATTCAAGACATTTTTAGGATGAACCTAATGTTCTTGCTCTCCAGTCGCAGAATTATACATTTAGGGCATAATCGGGTTTTAAGATATTTTGATGAAAACAGATTTCTTCATATGATACGACTACGGCCAGAGGAATTTGCTTATATATTCAACCCTTTAAAAAATGACGATGTTTTTCACACAATTGGCGAAAGGCTCCAACTACGCATTGACTTGCAGCTTAAAATTGTACTTTACTGCTTGGGATCTTAAGGAAATAGTGCTTGTGTTCGTAAGGTAGCATCTCTTTTTGGTATAGGTGATGGCGGTACCATACAAAATATTAGAAATCGAGTCATTAAAGCAATATTAAATCTTAAAGAACAGTTTTTATATTGGTAACTTTCAACTTCAACTTTCTAATAAATCAGTCAAATCAATAAATCAAATAAATAAAACTAATAAAAATATCTTTTAATTCAATTTAATTTAATATAATTCACACATGAACACAAAAATAATAATTCATTTAAACATAAAACATTTAAACAAATACAACGTTTGAAAAACATATGAAAAAAAGTACTAAGTGTTGTATCGCATGTTTGCATGAAAATTACCAACAACACAGCTAGCACCGTTGTAGTTTGTTAGCACTTAGCACGTACTAGGGGGCTTGTGAATAGGGCAAATATTTTTCTTAAATAATATCTTTATAAAATGTCATTAAAAAGATTTGTGTATTTTTGTTGTTGTCGTTTTATTTAACGTTTTAAGATTAATTATTCTTTTAATTCTTCTAATGAATTTGACTTGTAATTGTTCGTGTTACATAATTCATTTTGTGTCGTTTGTTTTAACTTCTCAATTTTTTTACGGCTGCCTATTTTGTGGTAAATTAAAAAAAAAAAATTTTTTTCAATGTTTTTTTTTAAAATGTTATTAAAAAAAAGCTTTATTATTGAATTTGTTACTTTTATTATTTGATAACTGCACATAAAAATTAAAGTAATTTTCGTAATATTTTATAAATAAAGCACCATAATTTCTTTTAATGCTTCAAGTGAATGTATGTGAAGTCGTTTAAGATATATTCAAATTATAAAATTTTTTTTTTTGTTTAAATAAGTAAAACAGAAATAAATAAACCATATAAGGTAACAAGCATGGCCACTATGCGTATAAGTCTACCATTTCGCCTGAACTGGCATGGTAGAGCAGCATCAAAGCGATTTTAATTACAGCAATTTGTAAACTACTACTTTAAACTACAGAGGACATTTGTAAGGATATGATATCATATCATTTTTAAGGTATTCTCTTTTACATGAAGAACTAGTTCAATTACTTCTTTCTTTTTTGCGACTTACTTTTTTTGACTTACTTTTGACAATCACAAAAGTAAGTCAATATATGGCAAATAGTTTTTAGGGTAATGTTTAATTTTTTGCTGGGAATGATTCTATATGTGAATTAAGTCTTAAAACTTACGCTTTAGACAGGTCCAGTTTTTGCAAAATTTTGCGTACAATTTTCAAATTATAAATTTCAATTAAATGTTTAAGGTTAAAGATTATCAAGTAATTAGCAATCAATATTCTAAATGTTGTAGAAAATTACAACACGATATTTTCTCTGAGTGCAAAACTAGACGATTTTCAAATTAAACTTCTTTTTAGTAAAAAAAACAAGTTAAAAAAAAAATACTTTTAACGAACCAAAGTAAAACAGTTATTAAATTTGATGGACAAATTAAAAAAAAAAAATACTCGCATACTAGCAAATATTTCTGAAAGCCTTTCATGACCATGGTGGACAATAGGGCGAGAGACTGCAAAATTACAAATTTTGGATTTTTGTTTTTATTTTAGGAATTGTGGGATTTTCTTTTTCGCAATACTGCAGGCTGTAAAGTTACCTATGCCTAATAAACTTTCCTAATTTCCTTTAGTGCAAATGAAAACTAAATAACCCAATAATAATTATATCTATCTATGAACTTTAATCTTCGATCCTCTTTCTTCCATTATTTTCTTCTTTTAAATTGTAGTTTAATAAACAGTAGACAGTATTGTAGCTGTACTTACTGGCATTCATCTACAAATTCTTCATCTCGTATTTCCCTGATTGTTAAGCTAATCAGTTTCTTTTTCGCCATTCTTATTTCTAATAACAATAATTTTTTGTTAAAATAATCCACAATCAATTCCATTTTGCATTAGCTGAGTTATATTCTTGTTATAAGCCTTTGAGAATAAAACTTTTTAACTAATTTCCTCCTTTTTTAATTGCAAAAGTCTTTTGTTAGCAATAACAAAAACTAGACAATAACTATAATATTTATGTCTGTAACTAAAACCTTAAAAATAACAGATTAAAATAAACTCAAAGCAAACAAAAATCAGGTCAAAGGTTAAATATTTCAGTAAAGAACTTAAACCAACCGATCAATAAATGTTTGAGTTAAACAAAAAAACAAAAAAAGACCTCAGAGGACAGCAGCTTCGGTCATATTAACACCTAATGAGTGTTACCCGCGTA
Source organism: Gymnosoma rotundatum (assembly GCA_916610165.2). Lineage (NCBI taxonomy): Eukaryota > Metazoa > Arthropoda > Insecta > Diptera > Tachinidae > Gymnosoma > Gymnosoma rotundatum. Next base: position 18,542,461 of record OU744340.1, on the reverse strand, counting down.
ATGACGCACAGTGGCACAAAATGGAATGCAAGTCTGGAACTTTGCGTTTGTTAGTTTTTCACCTTCTTTTAATATACAAGATAGAAATATTTTAAAAACAGATTTAGAAAGCTAATACTATAAGAAATAACTTGTAAAAATTTTTTATTCTTTGACTTCATTATTTTAATGGTAAGAATTTTCTTAATTTGAAATTTCATAAAAAGTTAAAAAAATGTGAAATTTTGGTAAAAAAAAAGCACTTTCAATTTTCTAAGTAGTTGTTTAACATTTTTTTAAAGTAATTTTATAAAATTCTTAACTATTTCTTTAACATAAGGCCTTGTGCAATCCATCTGATTTCTTTTTATGGAATTTTAATGAAGCACCCTACAGTCGGCATTATTTGAATATAGGCTTTCTTAAGAAAAATCTAAATATTCCAGACTGTAAAAAAATTGAACGCGTATTTCCATTATTTTTACAACGAACTATTATTGAACGATTGGTTTTCAGTAATTTTCCAAATTTTGTAGACATACTGCGTATAAATGGGGTCTGGGGAAGCGATTGAAGAAAAAATTATAATTTTTGGGAAGAAAATTTTTTATCTTTACAAAATATAATATTGATTGTAGTCATTTACATATTGGTCTTTAATAAATTAAAAACCAGATTCATTATCCTTTATATGTTCGGAGATGTTCAGGGTAAAATTTCATTGACAAAATTTCATTTTTGATATTTTTTTGTTTTAAGCGATATTCAAGTTCGAATTTTATATAGCTGTTTTTATTTGAAAAACTACTGCAAAACGTTAAGCACAACTGAATAGTAGAGGTTATTACCTATCCACTGATATACAATTTGTACACCTTTCTTTATTAAAACAGCTGTAACTGATGCCGCAATTATGGTAATCTGCGCAAAAAATCTCTTGTTTTATTGTGTTATTCTAACAAGCGCTTCTACTTTTTATTACTTTTTTCTTTGAATTCATAGATTTTGTTATTTTTCCTATGGAGCAACTATATATTAAAAAAAATATGCAAATATAACTCCTGTATTTATAGACGCGGCAAACCCATGTGTGCGCACGTACCTCTTCTGGCGGTTTCTGCATAAATGATACCCTACTTATCCTAAATTTTATTAAATTTTTTTTTATTATAAAATACGCCACTGTGTGACGCCTCGTTATTCGTAAGTAGAGAGGGGTGAATAAGTTTTTGTCTGACGTAATAGACTTAAAACTTGCCTTTACTTTTATTATGACCTCAGGTCAGTTATTAAGCAAAATTACTTTCAACACACGGTGTCATGATATCAGACCGAAACCGACAAAATTCAAAACTTTTGGATTTTCACCATTTGTACAGTGTTTTCCTAGCGGCACGCTGCAACACGATGATTTAGACATCCTCAAGAAAATCAATCACCTACATATTTTCAAGGACTTCGTTTGTCAAAATATATATTTACTAGAATTGTGTTCGTCTTCGTTCCAAAAGTTTTTAAAATCTGAATATGCATTTTAACATTCAGATCATAACTAAAAAATCATCATGCCACATTGAATTTTGAGATATATTTTCTTCGTGGACCCAAGTAGAAAAGGATTTGAAAAATTAAATGCCTACGTAAAACGTAGAACTGATATCGAAATTTCTCTTAAAAAAAGAAAATTAGTTAAAAAATATTGAAGTTTAAAATTCATAACCTCAGTTGATGAATGCTGTTGCAAAAATCTCGTATGATCTGCTACAACAGCAAGTATAAAATATTAATTAATATATTACAGGGTGTTTCGATAGCTGTTACAATTTGAGCTATATATCCCTATCTTTTTATTCGTTATATATATGAACGCTAAAAAATTCGTCAAAATGATCTCTATTTTGCCTGGTATATTAAGAAGTATAAAATTATAAATTAAAGGGTGTTACAATAGTTGATATTATTTGATGTATTTAACCAAAGTATAGAACAGTTTCAGACAGAATTTAAAGGATATCCCAATAGGTAACGTGAATTTATGTATTTATGTATGTTGCCAAACTTTTAAGCCGTTATAGACCGATAGAATCTGTTTTGAAGAAAAAGAATTATTCCATAAATTTTTTCAATTTACAATACAAATGAAAGTTAATGGGACAACAACCCTAAACAAAACTTATAACTTTCGACGCTTTTATTGAACAAAGAATTACGATTAAAATCTTTCTGAATTTCGAATATACCATTCCTACTTGTTTAAGAATCAAGTCAATATAAAATTAATATATTCTACGTCGCATAAAAAGTATTTTTTATTTCCTTTTAAGTTCTTAGGAAATATTAATTTTTGTTAGAAAAACGAGAAAAAGTTTACTTTTAATTAAATATCGATGAATATTTTACAAACTCACTTAAAATTTACTTGAGCATATTTGCCATTTCTAGGGTATACATAAATAAACTGTTCTTAAATGAACAAAAAATAAAGTAAAAATACGAATAAAAGAAACTATTTTACACATAATTTGTATGCTTTTGTAAGAGAGGAAAGTATTTGTGGATTATTTGTTCTGTGTATCAATTTGTTTTCTATTTTCTTTTGACTCTATTTCAATTTTTTCATCAGTTGTTTTGTTGGCTAACATGGAACAAAATTTTGATAGAAATTTTTTGAATTTATTAGAAGAGAAATTGTGAAATAAATTGCTTCATTGAAACACTTTGCATGTCGTTCATTTTGTGTCTGCCAATTGTTTGCAATGAGACATAAGGTTTTATTCTGTAAATTTGCTGTGGTTATTGTAACAATGACACTAATGTTTCTATTTATTATTACTGCCTTAATGCAAGATTTTCTAGTCATTTATTGAAGCTGATGGGCTGGTTATGCATAAATGTAAAATGTTTTAAGCTTAAATAATACTTAAATCATACAGTCTTAGAGTTTCTGTTTGATGTTTGGACGTTTTCCAAATATTAATTGTGGAATAAAAAAGGGGAAAACCGACAATGGCTTAACAGGGTAAAATAAAACTTTTTGTAATAAAACTAAATCTAAAAATTAAAAAAAATAATAATAAAGTCTTGTATCTCAAGCCAAATTAAATAACTGAAAACTATGTTCAACCAGCAAATAAAGAAGACAACAAAAAACTCAAGGGACCATTTATACAAAAACACAGTAACCATTAAGTAACCATTTTAATTTTTTCTTTCAGTTTTTCTACCATTCAAATGTGTATAAACTATTTAATGAAAAAATAAAAATTGTATACGATTTTACAAATGAACGACTTGCAAATACATCAATATAAAAATTTATTATTTAGAATCCTTTTTATGCAAGAAAAAGAAAGAAAAAATAAAAATAGTTACTCAATGGTTACTGTGTTTTTATATAAAAGCTTTTTTAGTTTTTATTGCCTTTTTGCTTTATTGACTTAATTTAGTTTTCTTATAATTAATTAAGCTCAAAATATATAACTTTTAAATTTTCTACAAAAAAATTTGGATAGAATGTACTGATGAGCTATATGAGCAGTACCTAAATGGCCAAATTTCCGTGCTTTCCCCGCAGTATAACATTTAAGTTCTTAGTTTTAAACAATAAAGATTTCCTTGTTTTTAAGTCAACAAGCACAAGTAAGGTAAATTAAAAATTTTAGGGTGTAGCCTGGTTTACTATAGGACTCTCAACATACTCTCAACACATGAGAACTCTATTTTATTAGTTTGGATTTTATAGATCCGAAAATATCTATATTTCAGGACATTAGAGCTTAGTTTTCCTGCTGATAGTTTACTTTAATTTTTCATTACTTCGCCCAACTCTGAAAGAATAATAAAGGTCAATTTAAAGTTTTATATGCTTGAATTATTTCGTACAATTTTTTAGTCTTTAAAAACAATTTGTTTGTCTTACAAAAATACTGACTCTGCGGCTAACACAATGTTGATTTATCAATGTGCTGATAATAATATTTACTTTATAGTTAATAAACACCCTGCAGATTTTGTCTAGACTTCAAGCAATTAAAAGGTTTTCTTTTCATAAAATTTTCTTAACACATAGAAAATTAATTCACACAGAACAGCCATTAGGTTTCTTACATTTTATATTTATTGTCAGTTTCGTTGGTCTTGTTAAATTAAAATACCCCTTAAAAGAAGAAACACAACTAATATAAACAAACCAAAATACAGGGAAAATTATGTACAACAAAGTGTTATATTAAGTTCAATGTTCCGGACTCTAGAAGTGTTTGTTAGCTTAGCATTAATATATATTTTTTGCCAACAAGAGCTCTTGCAGCTTAAGAAAAAAAAAAAAAAAAAAAAAAAAAAAAAAGATTAACGGTTTCCTTAAACTTTTGCTACAATAACAAAAAGCAAAAACATGAAAAAAAGAATTTTGTGTGTTTTTAATTGTGTTGTAGTTATAAAATTATAACACAATTTTTTCGAAGCAGAAAAATTTCTTTTTTTAGGGGCTTCGTGGAATTTTAAATGCATGTCATTCTTTAACAACTTACCTTTTTAATTGAGTTGGATTCCTTTTTTTAGTTTAATTTTTTATTAAATTAGGAGTTTATTTTTTTAGTTTCTAAAAATTTTACCACGATTTCCGGAAAATCATGCTGACTGGGGTCTCTTTCAAAACAAGGTGACAGAACTTATTGAACAATTTTCAATATCACCAAATATCTTACCAGCCTAGGAAGAAGAATAACCCGATCTGGTTTAGTCCCGAAATTTTTAAACTAATACAGCAGAGGTAAGGCTCCTAGAAATTATCTTAAAGATGTAGGAATAAAGCCTATATAATAAATTTCCTAAACTTAACGAATTCCTTCAATGGATGTGCGAGTTTTATAGAACAAAGTGAACAACTTAAAGTCTGATAGAAGGGATTTTTCCCCTATGTACGCAGTTATCACTCTTTCACATCCCGTGGATATCGCTGATGGATTTGCAAAATTTTTGTGCAATATCGGTATAGACAATTTATTTGATCGAAGAATTATAAATGTAAAAAATAATCTACACATCGTAAGTCTCCCACAAACGAATAAAAAGAGTTGAAGTGCCCGGTTACGGTTCTTGAACTTAATAATGTTTTAAAAATATGTTTAAGGGTTCAGCACCATCTCGAGATAAAATTACGTACGCAGTGATCAATTTGCCCCTTACATTCCAAAAGCTTGTTTTTCCACATGAATGGAAATTAGGTGCTCTATCGCAAATTTTAAATATACAAGATGCCTTCATTCCCAGGTATAGAGTTCACAACATATGTCACCAACTACAGGAGTTACTTAGGCATATTTAGATAAAGGTAAACACAGCTTAGTACCTTCAGAAGATATTAAAAAGGCCTTTGATCCAGTCACATCAGTAGCAGTCATTCAGGAGCTGAATAAATGGGGTGTGCCTGATTACATTGCAATTAGCTATGCGTTTAATAAAGGCAGCACAGATAGTCTAAGAGCAATAAAAGCCTTAACAATAAATCGAAATGCCGCATATGATAACATTGACATTGTGAGTAAAATTATCCTAATGTAAATCCTATCACATTTTGGAATCGCTGGTTTCTTCATCACTGGAGTCAGTGTCGGAAAGAAAGTTATAAAAGCAAGTCAACTCTAAGGGTATGGTTCAGGGAGTCCCAAGCGAATAGGAACTTCTTGCAGTCATAGACAACCCCTATTAGAACATGCTTAAATCATATCAAATGGTAAGCTATTTTCCCCCAAGAGTTCCACTTGCATTTGTTGATTTCTATTTTATTCAGCAGCAAATAACTTTCGCACCTTAAATTAAGGAGGAAAAAAGCACTTGTTTGAAATGGATAACTTTGAATTTATCACTTACTTTTAGATTTTTGTCTAAGAAGTCTTCTTTGCACCATTTTTTCTTACTTTCTTCATCAGTCAATGTCGGAAGAAAAGTATATTTTTCAAAATTTCACAAAATTATTATTTTTAACACAATTGAAAAAAGTAAACAAACAAATGAACTGACTCAAATATCAGATATGTGTCAAGGCAGATATATTTTACTAGGTAGTGTCGTCCGCCCAGCTTGTTTGTAGTTGGAAATGTCAAAAGTTTTTGTATTTTCCTTTGTTTGTCTACGAATTTCAAAAAACACTAACAACAAGCGTTTGCGAGACAAAGCAAGCATGTGTATTGAGAGCAATTATCTTTTATTTTTCTTTGTGTTTTTGACGTTTCCAACGCACAAAACAACAATAAAAAGGCATGTTGTTTTTGTAAATGTTGTATTTGTTGTATTACCGCTACTACCTAGTAAAATAAATCTGCCTTGATATGTGTGTTATTTTTTATTGACATTATCGATAAACAGCCAACGTCGATTTTAACTGTTAAGGAATACTTAATATTTATTGGTGATGTGTTGAAGTGATGTTGTCGAGAATGTTGCCAACGCCATAGAGAATAAGGGTGATAAGTTTTGAATTATTCCTCCTATAGAAATTTGTTAAATTATTTGTTCATAGCATGCATATATTTGGTTATATTACTAAAGTAGTTTAACTGATAACTTCAAAACCTCAATCTAAAAATAAAATGTTTGTTTTTTTTTTAATTTATGGATAATATTTGTTGCTTGAAGCTTTAGTGGTTAATTTCTTTTCTGCTTGGGTTTACGTTGAGTTTTGATTTCGTTAAAAGCGAAAGTTAATATTTAATGTTTAAGTCAATTTACATTTAAAAATATGCAGAAGAAGGAAAAGTTACTTAACAAATATCTACTTTATTCTGTCATTGATAGTAAAGTTACTACGTTACCTATTGTTTGATGATATAAACATATATGTTTACATGCTTTTTCGTAACCCTTTCCACCTTTACTGAAGCCATATTTAATTTTGGTGTCTTTCGAATTTTTTTTGTAACCAACAAAGTGTTTAAAATATCAAATTGGTCAAGAAGGTTTTAAACGTAGAATTCATATAAATTAATTTTAAAAAATAAATTTTAATGAGATTGCTTTTAGAAATAAAGCATCTGAATTTTTATATATACTCACATTAAAACCAAAACTATTTAAAATTTTTCCTTTTTTCGTTTATATGTTTGTATTCAATCCTATATTTCCAAAATAATTTTCAACATCAGAAATGTATATCAATTCATCACTTAAATACGTTGAATAAACACTTAAATGAATTCTGTTAAAGTACTTATGAATAAACAGTAAAACAACAGAAACATGTTCAAGGGTGATTGTACACAAGAGTCATGTAGCATTAATTACAAAAATAAATTGCTTTTGGATTTTAAACGTTCTAAATTATTAAACTTTTAATGAAAATGCCAACAAAATGTAATATATTATAATAAAAGAGAATATACGTTAAAATACATACTCAAACAACATGATTATACATAAATATTAATGGATGGTTCGCTATGAGTATCTGACACATTCATAACTATAAAATTAAATCCCGAATTCCTAAACTTCCGTATGATTAAATTGGACCGAAAATAAAAATCTAATCCAAACAATAGCCTAAAATTAAAATGAATCTGTTTTTTCTTAATTGGCAGGATGTATATTAGTGTTTTTCTAAAATTTTAATTGCGTCCCCTTTTCTTCCTTTTTTGGGGAATTTTCTTAATATTTATTTAAATTTTAATGGCTGTATTGAAATGTACATTTTTTTATTTATGGTAACAACCCTTGGAAAATACTTTAGTATGTAAGGAATTTTTTTGAATCTATTGTTAGTTTAAGTTTCTTTTTTATAATGAATTTTTTGGAAAATAAAGAATCAAAATCAAAAATAAGTGTTTTTCTATTCAAAATTATTTAGCAGCACTATGGGCAGTAACCTTATAAATTAAAGGCATAAAGTAAAAACGAAAAATACAACAAAAGAAAACAAAATTATTCGTCAATCTTTTCATACGTCAATATCGTCATGCATCAAATGATAAATCCACTACTCACACGCAGGATTACTTTGTGTATGGTTTGGCGCAGAATAAAAGCAAAATGTTAACTTTCCAATTTTTATGCCATTGACAAAACTGGTTGTTTTGAATGTTGGGAATCATGTTGTGAGACGGGAATGTGTGAACAATAATTTACTAAAATTTAATAGATTGAAATTAACCTTTTTAAGTTATTAAATGATGTTCATACAGTGGTTGGAACTAGATTTATTCGGTATCTCATGAACATATCTTATTGAAATGATACACAGGCAAAACAGAAGCTTATCTTAGTAGACCTGCGAACAATTAGCCCCCTTGGCTGGTGGGAGCTTCTGGGTAGGCCACTAAAATTGTATTAAGAATATAGCAAATGTCTTAAAGTAATAATCCGATCTTTAATAAATTACACCACTCCAAAATACTAAGTTAAGGTCGGATAAAATTAAAAAAAAAAATTAAAAAAAAATTATATATATAAACACATTTAGTGTGGATATTTTCAAGGTCAAATTAAAAAAAAAAAAAACCTTTACAATTGAGTTAAAAATAATTTTTTTTATCATATTGGGGGCCAACCGTCGTACCGAAAAATGTCTCTTCTTTTCTTCTGTAACACTTCATTGAGATATCTTCAGTTGTTCATCAGATACCACGTTATAGGCAAAAAAAAAAAATCATTATCAAACCACTGTCCTATGCTGTACTTGTTGACATCATTTTAGCAGATTTTTTCATATACGAATTAGTAATTTATTATTATTTAGTATGGATGGTCCCTGGTAGCTTAAATAAGTCAGCAATTACGTTTGCATTAAGAAATATATGTCTCTAAGTACAAAGTACTTGGCATTCACATATAAGGTGGAAAGCGTTTCCTCCTTCTCACGTACCCAGCATCTGGTGCAATGCCTATTTTAGAAAGGTTCGATCTTACCTGCATAAATACCGATCGTCCAGTAACCCATCAACACCATCAGCAACCAATAAACGTTTCTTCTTTTCCTATTGATACGATGACACTAATGTTTGTCATTTGCATGCTCACATTTTCCTGGTAACTATTTAAATGTCCTCTAAGCTGAAACCTTTAAAAGAAGAACTCAAAACTGCCATTCTTTTAAGAACAAAACGACTTATACCACATATGGGATGTCCAGAGCTATTACAGCCCTGGCCAAACCTTACCCTTTATCCTTCCCCCTGAAGACTGTATGTTCAGGACTCAAGACCGTAAATGTCAGATGTCAGAAGAGCCATTTGATTACCACCACAAACACTGACAGCACCTGTCACATTCCTATCGTTAATAATCCCACGCTGCAGAAGCTGAAGAGTATAATTTTTTAAGAAAACTTTATTTAAAATGACTTTTTTTTTACCACAAAAGAGCAAAAAGTGTAATTCTTGCAAAGTACCGAGTTCAACTAGAGGGACACCCATTAATTTCGAAATTTAAATATTAAACTTGCTGTTGTTGTAGACTTAGCAATCAAGTTTTTTGTAAATTTCATAATTTCGAATATTAGAATTTGTTACTATAACGGTATTAGCATACAAAATTTTGTGCAATAAGCAAGAGTTTGCCTATAACGGTACAAGAGATAGGCCCATATATGAAGATGTACGGGAACACTCTTTAATTTCTAAATACAAATTTTAAACTTGTTTATATAGCGGGCTTCTCAATACAGGTCTTTTGTAAGTTTCAGCTGCCTGTCTAAAATGGTTAAAGAATTAGACCACATACTTTAAATTACATCAAATATTGGGACACCCTATCATTTACAAATACCAGTTTTATACTTGTTGTTTGTTGCTTTGTTGTAAATTTTAAGCGTGTCTCCGCAATTGTTCCAAAGTATGTCCCTATACACCAAATTAAATAAACTATTGTGCCATCCTTTAATTTATAATTTTGAATATTTATACTTGTTAATGTAACGTTCATAACAATCGAATAAATAATGCTTGCGAAAAAAAACCGACTTCAAAACAGATTTCATCTGTCTGCCTATAACAGCTTAAGTGTATGGCCACATAAATTAGGTTACATTAACTATTAGGACATACTTACATCTCCAAATTTTATACTTTTTCAACTGCTCAATAGTTGACAATATACATCAAATTGCAACAACTGTAGGGTCAGTCTTTAATTTCCAAATTCAAATTATATACTTGCTGTTGTAGTAGATTTAGTAATCAGGTTCTGTGTAAATTTCAACCATCTGTCTGTAACGGTTCAACAGTTTGCCCATGTACATCAGATTATATCAACTATTTAATTTATAATATAACACTTTTATACTTTTTATTATACCAAATAAAGTAGTGGATATTCTGCCTAAAATTAAGGTGTTTGATTTTATATTTGTATATTTTATTCGACCTTTTATTTCATAAATTTTTTATTTTTATCTTTGGGCTCTAGGTCACTGTTTTTATTTTTATTTAAATAAAACTCTTTCTATGTTTTATTAAATAATAATTGAAACTATTGTTTTTATTTATTCAATATTTCGGACACCTTCGGTGCCCTTCTTCAGGAATTTGAGTAAAGCCGTCAATCACTTGGAGTGCAAACAGTAAACATATTCAAATTCCTGAAGAAGGGCACCGAAGGTGTCCGAAATATTGAATAAATAAAAACAATAGTTTCAATTATTATTTAATAAAACATAGAAAGAGTTTTATTTAAATAAAAATAAAAACAGTGACCTAGAGCCCAAGGATAAAAATAAAAAATTTATTAAGGTGTTTGTATACAACGGTTCAAAAAATACGGCCATATAGAACAATTTACATTAATTTTGGGAACACCCTTTACTTTTTAAATTCAAATTATAAGCTTCTTCTTATAGCGGACTTAGCTAAACATGTTGCTTGTAAATTTCAGCTTTTTGTCTATAATGGTTCAAAAGTCCGGCCACACACACCATATTATATCAACTATTGGGACACCCGTTTATTTCCAAATCCAAATTTTATACTTGTTATTATAGAGGTCATTTGTTAATTTCAATCGTCTGTCAACAACAGTTTAAAAGTTTGGCCATATACCAAATTCAATGAACTATTGGTGCGCCCTTTAATTTATAATTTTAAATTTTATCAGCTGTTACTATAACGGCAATAGCAATCGACATTGCATCAAAGCGTTTGTCTATAACGTTTCAAAAGATAGGCTCATATAAGTCAATCTTCTTCAATTATGGGACACCCTTTAATTTCTAAATTCAAATTATAAACTCGTTGATATAACGGATTTAGCAATACAGGTCCCTTTTAAGTTTCAGCGTTCTGTCCGTAACGGTTTAAAAGTTTGGTCACATATACAAAATTCCATTAACTATTGGAACACCCTTTAACTTCCAAATCCAATTTATACTTGTTGTTATAGCCGACTTAGCAATACAGGTTCGTTGTAAATTTCAAGCGTATGTCTATAACTGTTAAAAAGTGTGGCAATGTACATCAAATTAAATAAACTATTGGCGCACCCTTTAATTTATAATTCGTAACATTAATACTTCTTACTATAACGGCCAAAGCAATCGACATTCTGTTTAATTTGCAAGCATTTGTCTATAACGGTTCAAAAGATAGGCTCATATAAGTCAATCTTCATCAAATATGGGAAACCCTTTAATTTCTTAATTCAAATTATAAACTCGTTGATATAGTGGATTTAGCAATACAGGTCCCTTTTAAGTTTCAGCGTTCTGTCTATAACGGTTCAAAAGTTTGGTCACATACACAAAATTACATTAACTATTGGAACACCCATTAATTTCCAAATCCAAATTTTATATTTGTTGTTATAGCGGTCTTGGCAATACAGGTTAGTCTGTCTATAACTGTTCAAAAGTATTGCCATATACATCAAATTTAATGAACTATTGGCGCACCCTTTAATTTATAATTTGTAATATTATTACTTGTTACTATAACGGCCAAAGCAATCGACATTCTGTCCAATTTGGAAGCGTCTGTCTATAACGGTTCAAAAGATAGGCCCATATAAGTAAGTTTACACCAATTATGGGGGCACCCTTTAATTTTTAGATTTATTTTTGTATAATTATTTGTTTCTGGGAGCCATAGTAATACGCAGTCATTTTAAATTTTATAGGATCGCCCTTTACAGTTCATAATACACGTAAAAGTTATGTATGTTGTATGGAGACACCCTTCAATTTTTAAGATTATGCACTGATTTTAAGCATAATCTATTATATTACCAAAAGTTTTCAAAATCGGATCAGAAATGACTGAGTTCTGGAGGCACAAATATAAAAAAAGCAACATTCAGCCGAATTGTATAACTTCCTTCTTTTTTTGAAGTCGGTTAAAAATAGAAGAAGATTATCAATTCGACTGAATGTTTGCTGCACACAGATTGGTCCTTCATTAAAAACTCTTTATAAACTTAAACATTAAAGGGTATCCCCATAAAAAATACATCTTTTTTCGAGTATTATGAACCGTAAAGGGCACCACTTTAAAAGTAAAAAGAAAAAAAAAACTGTGTATCACTATAGTTCCCAATGGTAAATAGCAATACAAAAATAAACTTAAAACTAAAGAGTGTCCCCATAGGTTATGTTAATTGACATAAATATGCCTATCTTTCGAACCGTTATAGACAAACGCTTGCAAATTGGACAGAATGTTGATTGCTATGGCCGTTATAGTAACAATTATTAAATTTAAAATTATAAATTAAAGGGTGCCCTGTAGTTCATTTAGCTCGTAATATGGCATACTTTGAAACAGTTGTACACACACGCTTAAAATTTATAAAGAACTTGTATTGCAAACTCCACTATAAAGGCTAGTATAAAATTTGGATTGTAAAATAAAAGGGTGTCCCAATAGTTGATATAATATTATGTATGTGGCCCAATTTTTCAACAGTTACAGACAGACAACAAAATCTTTCAAGGACCCTGTGTTGCTACGTTCGCTATAACAACAAGATTATAACTTCAATTTAGAAATTAAAGAATGTCCGCAAAATTAATGTAATTTCTTTTGAAGCATTATATACAAACAGTTTAAAATTAGACTGTCCACTAATTTAATTGGTATAAAACGAAGTATGAATATTTTAAATTATAAATTAAAGGGTGTTACATTAGCTAATATATATGGCCAAACTGTTGATTCACTAAAGACAGACGGTTGAAATTTACAGAGAACCTGTATAAAAATTTTATTTTGTCCCCTTTTTAATGAAATCTGTTTTGTAGTTGGTGTTTTTTTGCAAGAATTATTTTTTAAATATAAAGCGTCACAGTTTTAATCGTTTTTTAGACAAATTCCACATTTGCGCTTAAACCTTTAGCAGTATTAGGGGTACACTAACGCAAAATTGTTTTATATTTTCTGGACATTGATTCAGTTTTCGGTTTCCTCTGTAAATTTTCTTTTATTTTCATCGCAAGTTCTTTGGTTTCTTTTAGAACATCATATTTCGTGACGAATTTTAAAGACGACTTTCGAAAAGAAAACGTGCAAAAAATTTGTATAATAATTTCAGTGATTGAAAAAGAAAATCAGAAAGAGATGAAATATTTCTGTTTTTGTTATTTCTTTTTTATATATTCTATTCATACTTTTCACAAGCAGTAATGAACCGAAATCAGTTTTCTTAATATACAGTTAAATCCATCAACGGAAAATAAATGCTGTAGCTAAAACGAAAAGGAAATGTATTTTTTTACGAATTAATAAATTTAGCATTCAAAGCAAATCTTATTTTTCTACAGAATATTAATGATTTTTTAAGTTGTTTTCAAAGTAGAATGAAAAAAATTTTTAGATTAATACTTTCTTAAGATTATTTAATATTAAGTAGATTTTAAGTATTAAATTGCTCTTTATTAAACTAAAAGTCCCTGTAAACAAATTTGCTAAAATTGTTTCTTTGGCCGTGTGAATTTTCTATAAATCAATTTTCAATGATTGGCCTTGTGCCTCCGTCCGAACATTAGATTCCGGGTGATTCCTTAGCGAACTTCTCAGCATGACAATGTAAGCAAACTTTGTCCATTGCGCCAGTCACTACATTCTTGTGATTGCGGTAGTCATCGTCACTATGGTAGTGAAATAACGCTTATAATCTCTTGAGCGTGCCATTCGGGAGCGATTGGCAGTAAGTCTTTCGGCATATTATTGGGCTGTCTCAGCAGCTCTAGATGAAGATATACTGTCACGCATTTGCTGAAACCTTGATTCGCGTTCTCTTTCCATTTCTGCGTCTCTAGACATAGATGCCCTTACGCGGGTTTCCTGAAGAATTCAATGGCTATTTTTTTGCTGGCATTTTTGTAAACTGTAGTCACGCAAAAGGAACAATGATGTGTTTTGTTTTTTATTATTATAATATTTTATTAGTTCTTGGAACCACAGTAATCATATTGCCTGTTTGATGAATTGGCATTAAAATTAATTTGTAAACATATTTTATTATTGCAAATTGCAAAACACTTGATTGATTTCACTTATAGGTTTTTAACTACTGAACACAAAATAATAATTAACGCAAAACAAATCACTCGAGTAAGCAGTCAGTGAGCAATTGAAAGCATTTGAAGAAACTTCTCAAAATGTGCACAAAATGTAGATATCTTAAATGCAAAAGTATACAAAGCTGTTTATAATCGATTGATAATATAACATTATTTTTAGCTTATTGTACAAAATGCGCGGACTATCATGTGTTATCAAATGATGTAAATATTTGTAAATAAACCGAAAATTCGGATTTTTGAATGCAACATTTCGAAAGTTTTAAAATTTTGATATTGGATCATTTTTAAATAGGTTTTTTGTAAATATCTTTTGAACTACATATACATAAAGTTTAATAAAAAAGCAAAAAAAAAAAATGAATATTTGTATATGTCATTAGTGGTGCCTCTCCGCCCGCAGACTGAAAATCAAAATCAGCCTGATTATCTTGAAGATTCCTTTAAAATTTCTTTAAAATCGGCCTAGCCGATTTGGAGTCCATACGTTACATACATACACACATCCTGTTTTATATATATAAAAGAAGAAGATTTCAAACTGAAGTATAATTGTCGTTGACTTAATATTTTTAAACCCTCACCATCCAATATTTCAACGTTTTTTTCTCTTATAAAAACTATTAATTATAAAATTATGTGAAACAAATCCAACGATAATTTTAAAGCACGAATAATGTGCATACATAGTATGCATGTACGTATCTATTACATACATACGTACATTGCATGTAGAAAGTATATGTAAATTTTCACTTTTAATAATTTGCAACACGTCTAAGTTAAACCACTGAGAACTGTTTAGAAATTTTATATAGTTTGAACGTAGGTTAAGTAAAGCAAAATTGAGAAGTGAAAAGGATTTTTTTTGTTTTCACTTATATGATTTAATACATAGTAAATATATTGAAAAGTGAAAAGAAAACATGTACACAAAAAATTAAGAGTTTTTCTAAAAAATGTGCTTATAGAAAAAGAGGCAGTGTGTTAAAAGCTTCAGTTCTTCGAGTTGCTCTTTAAATTTTCTCATGCGAAGAAAAATTACTTCGAAATAAACTCTAGTTATTAAAAACGTATCCTGGTAAATTCTGTAACATAAGTAAAGCTTGTTGATGTTTATTATAACGTGTGTATGTATATGTCTGTATATATGTAAATTTTTTATATACTTATATTTTTATGGTATAAATTTATTCACTTTAGGAAAAAAATTTGAAAAATTTAATTAAAAATGCATATTTTACTAAATAGAAAACAAATTAACCAAAGGATTTTAACTTTTTACTTTTTCCATAAAATATGTTTCAAAGTATAGAAAAACATGCAATCTTTTTCAAACATTTGAATTCTAATTGAAGAAAGATTTTTTCCACAAAATTGTGACGGTATAATCTCTAAAAAATATGGCAGTTATGTACAGTAATGAACTAAAAAAAATCTTCAAACAAAAAATTACATGTTGATATGTTAATACAATTTTTGGTTTGGCCGAAGTTTATTTACTCAAACAAAAACCAAGAAGAATGTAGAGAACAAAGTGATATGGTTTACCAAATTAAATGTGATGGCAAAGCAAACGAATAGTATGGAAGAGTTTATATTGGTACAACGAAGAGATGTTTAGGCGTGAAAATAAAAGAACATAAAGCTGACATTAAAAAAGGAAAACAATCAACAGCACTTTCACAACAACATACCAAATTTTGAACATGTACTAAATTTTTATATAAAGGGAACCAGGAAAATAAGAAATTTATGTTGGAGAGCTTGAGAATTCAACAAAAATGAAAAAATGCAATTAATACAGATAATACAGATAAAGATAACACCAATGCAAATTACATAAAAATAATGTTAATTTGACGAGAAAAGAATATATGTAACTAAATTAATTTTAACGTTTAGATTATTGTTTTTATTTACAAAGATTTTCTTTTGTATTTATAATGTTGCCAGATTTAATAAAAAATTTCCCTGATGATGTTGGAAAAAACCGCCAACGAATCGTCGGAAAAAAGGATGTGAAATAAATAAAAGTATGTTAATAAATAGCTTGACCTTGAAAGCCTAACCATAGGAAACTATAGAGAGCAAACATTAAATAAATCCACGATAAAGAATTAACATCGAAGTTAAAGATGTTATCTCTTTATTTCGTCTTTAATTATACCCTTCACCACAAAAAGTTGAAAAAGGGTGTATATAAATTTGTCATTTTCCATTATCCATTTTCGACCCCATAAAGTATATATATTCTGACTTCGAAATAGGTGCTATTGGAAATCATCATGATCAATCTATGTTCTTCGAGGCAGCAGGCAAAACACCACTCCTACCTCTATTGTTTATGTCATTTGGAACAATAACGTAACCCCGATCAAAAAATAAATACATATATGGTGCGATAGAGAATTAAAAAATAAGAAAAAAAAAAACAAGTGAAGGAATTGGCTCTCACCGTATTTTCTGAAATATCAATATTGGTATCATTTTAAAGCTTTTGAAGAGATGTTTAAGGAAATATTCCAGCAAAACATTTTCTGTGGTCAAGGCATAAAGCATTGCGTATAGAACACAATCAAAGGCATAATTGGTAACACAAAAATTTTTCCGAAAAAAGTTCTTTTATTTACATAAGATAAGTTTATGCAAGGTGTAAATTAAATAGGAGGAAAACACCGTTTTTTTATAATGCAGATATCTACGAAGTGCGCTGGTGAATATCGTTCATTGTATTTTTAAAATTAAAATATTTTTCTTTATTGATTAATTAATATAGTCCTTGAAAAACACACTAGTATTTAAGAAATTGCTTTTAATATATTGTTACGAATGTAAGATCTGGCAGCTCCTATTGTTGTCCGTATGAGCGTGGTGAATAAGGTAATTCAACTAATGGTGTGTGTATAGAATGAAAACCACAATTAGCTAACAAAAGTTGAGCTACCTCAATGGTTGCGTTGGTAGAGGTGTGTGCTGCAAAACAGGAGATTCTGAGTTCGATCCCGCGTTCAGATATGCTTACAACAGAAAATAATGATTTTTGTAAAGCAATTTAAAATTAATAAAACAGCAGTACAAACCTCCCGAGAGGCAAAAGACAATTATTGTGTGAAGCCATCGTAGTAGTTCATGTCTCGCCGGAGTAACACAGTAGTGTAGCGTGGATTCCTGCGTTCGTAGTAATAACGCATGTTTAGTAAATACGAGACCAAGGGTTTACAAGACCGGTAGGATCAAGAAGTATAGCCAGAGAAAAGCCATAAAGCAAGAATACGGAATTTATAATGAGGCACAGTGGTATTTGCAATTAAAATAATCCGTACGTTTGTTCTAAAAGAGAAAAACATAACAATATTGTCAGTTTTAGTTGTTATTTTTTACAAGAAATTTTTGGAAAAAAAATGAATCAATGAATTGTCTTATGATGAAACTATAGCGATCGCTACTATTAGGCGGTCTCATTTTTGAGATATTATGATCCAATAATGTCTCCAAAGAATTAAATTTTTAGAAAACAAATTACCTATTTACCAATTTATATTTATTTTCCAAAATAATCTAACAAAAAATATTCATCGTATACAAAAGTATTTCATAAAACTTGTATATTGAACATCAATCTCATAATGTATAAGAAAATTTGCATTTAATTCCCCAAAAAAAGGGATCGAAAGAGGAAAACTCTTAAAATTTAATTACAAAAAACACTTAAATTAACTTACAACCAAATAACTTAAAACTATTAAACAAAATAAAGGAACAAAACAAAAAGAATAGAAAAAAATAACAAATTCATATTAAACAAAAAATATAAATATTAATTAATACAATTAAAATAAAATAAAACTATTGGGCAGTATTGAATACGGTATTCACGGTACTCAAAGAATGCAGCCTTCTATGACAAAATAAGAGATCTGCATCCTCGTTAAGAATTCCAGCTCCCTTAAGGGTCAACAGATCAACCGGAGACAAATACCTTGACATCCGAACAGCCTCCAGATTTCTCGATGCAGAGAAGCATTCTCTCATCAATGAGTTCTCTAAGGATTGTTTAAGAAAACGACATGTGTGTCATCTTATATACATTATAAATTTGTTCATCAACTTGTTTGTTTGTGCATGCGTCAATCACGGCTGTACGATTGAACCGGTTGTTATGAAATGTGAAACAAAGGTGGATATTTGTCCTCATGTTTAAATTGAGTATTTAAGTTTTTTTAAATAGTTTACCAGGAGGGAAGAAAAAGGGGAAGTGGACATTTTTATGCATCTGAATTAATATTTACAAAGTCTCTGCTAATCGATTTTACTCGTAATAAAATTCGCAACATAGATAGGTCCTCATTCATATTAGTTTCTAGAGCTAGGACGTAAGTAAGAGAAAAAGGGGAAAACGGTCATTTACGTCTATACCGATTATAATTAAAATTTAAACATTGTAAGATATTCATATATAAAAAAATAGAATTTTAAATGTTTATTTTGAAAAACAAAGCTATAGGATATAAGAGTGAGGAAGATGAAAAACACACAATATTAACTGAACTGATTAAAATAAAGTTTTAAATATATATGAAATTTAGATATCTCCTGGTTTATAGGATCAAACTAACTTGATAGAATTTTCGCGTGTCCGGAGTAAGCCCCATACTAAACAAAAATTTAATATTTTATGCAGTGCCTAGAAATGCACAAAAATTGTACCAAAGCAAAGCCAGGTACAATAAGGTATTAAATAAATAAAATTATACAATTAGAAAGACTTTCTTTGCGCTCGCAGTTAAAATTTTAGCATGAAAACTAAATCTTTATTGCCAATATTTCGCTACAATATCTTCAAAAAGAAGCTTCAAAGTAAGTTGCAGATTTAGAAAGAAGAAATTATTATTATTGTCGTTCTCTTTTTTCGAACAAATCAATTTAATCACTGATATTGATTATTGAAGGGTAAAGCATGTCTCCTCGGCCATTTCGCAACCGCTCACTCAGCTCGTCAGGTAACGTCTTACAAATATTTTTATTAAACTAAAGATTCTTGTCCAAACGATAAAGTAAAGACAAAAATCAAAGAAATTTTTTTAAATTTATAGGAATTTCTTTTTGTAACGCGATTGGCTAAAAAAAAATATGATGGCACAGCACATTAAAAAATGTTTGACTTCGTAACGAAGAACAATAATTTAAAAGAAGAAAATGACAAGTTTTATATGTTTTATTAAAACTATAAATTTCTTTCGCAGAAAAATCCTTTAAAAATATATTATGAAAATCTCGGATTTTACATATGAATTAAGAATCTGCTGTAAGTTTCTTTCTCTCAGGAATAAAATTAAAACACAATTTCTTATCTCTAAATTATTTAGAAATTAGTAGCAAAATTTTTATATTTTTTAGTGCTAGAAGCCAACCGACAAAAAATAACAGTTGAACTAAAACTTTACAATGTTTACTTCTATTGTTTTTGTTTTCCAATCGCAATGATGTGAGTTAACTGAGCATTAAAGCAAAAGTTTTAGGTTTTTATTCCTCCAACAAAAAAGTTTTTATTTCTGCTATTTTGTAAATGAGTTAAGTTTGATTAACAACAGAAGCCTTATAATAGTCAAACTTTCAACTTATATACATACATACATATTTCTTCTGGGTTGTTGTTATTTCAGCATTTGCGAAGTGTAAAAATATGTGAAGAAGTTTACTGAGCTAAACAAAGTAAATCTGCATAAATCTTTTTTACTTTTAAAATTTTATTGCTGCAGATTGCTACGATTTTTATTTTATTGCTATAAAACATTCTTGGCTTCATTAATTTTAAAAGAATTAGTATTGTTTGCAATCTTGGTTTTTATATGAATATATATCATAAAACTATTTCTAAGTTTATTAGTACGTGCGTCAATCATGGCTAAACGACTGAAGCGATTTTAATGAAATTCTAAATACGGGTAGATATTTGTCCTCATGGCAAAAATAGGGTATTTATGTTTTCAAATAGCGGAGATCAAATTTGCAGCTAATTTTAACTTGTATGAGAAAATTGATAATCGTTTTTATATAATAAAATCTGGCAACCCCTCTTGTTGGTGCCGTATGATCCTGGTAAATAAGTTACTTCCACTTATGGCGCTTGCTGTAAGGCTGTTCGGTGGGTTCGATCCCATCTACGGACATGCGCATAACGGAAAATAATAATTTCTTTTATTTAATTTATTTATAATCAAAAAGCCTAAGTGGGCCAAATTGATTACATGATATTACGAGTAAGTACAATAATGATTTCCTTAAATGTAATTGTGTAAATTTTAGACTTAACAGAAAAAAATTGCCTTTATTTAAAGCATGTAGCCAAGTAACAAATCTATTAAAAATAATATCTCTTATCAACTTAATTTCCATTTATATATACATTTAATTTCAGTCTCTTCGTCGGTGTTAGTGTTGAAATCAAGTTGATTTGATTTCTTGATTTCACAGAAAAAATAAATGTTTCAATCGATTAGATACAGTATTGAAAGGGGTGCTATTGGAAATTACCATTATCGGTCCATATCCTTCGGTCCTATAATTGTTTGATATCATTTGGAACAATAAAGTAACTTAAATCAAAAAAATAAATATATGGGGCGATAATTAAAAATAAGAAAAAACATCAAGTGAAAAAATTGGCGCACGCCCATATTTTCCGAGTTACGGGGCTCTGAAATTTTCAGTTTTTTTTTTCAAAAATATCAATGTGGGCATCATTTTAAAGCTTTCGAAGAGATCTTTATTTAAATTAAAAAAAACATGCTTAACCCATTAAGAGCCGATGGCATTTTTATGTAAAATTATATATATGTGGTGCTTAATTTTTATATGCCTTACCACAAAAAGTATAGAAAGGGAATAACTAAGTTTGCCATTCCGTTTTGAATTTCTGACCCTATATTTTCCGAGTTACGGGCCTCTGATATTTTCAAATTTTTTAAAATATCAATATGGGTATCATTTTAGAGGTTTTGAAGAGATCTTTAAGAAAATACTAAAATTAAAAAAAAAAAATGCTTTACCTAATAAGAGCCGATGGCATTTTTATTATTTAAGTCTCGGTCACCCCAATTTTTGCTTTTTTCATTGCAGTTACTTCACTTAATTAGATTTACATATATATTGAAGAGTATATTAGATTTGGCTTAGTAGAGTATAGCGCTTTTACTAGTTTATTAATGGAAATAAATTTTTTAGTAATAGCTTTTTTAATTAGTTTTTCTAGAAGTGATTATATCAATTACGGCATGAATTTTTTGATTTGTAAATTTTAAACAATGTGTTTTTTCTCTTGTTTTTTAGGTTATTTTTCTTATTAAAAGAAATCAATGAGTAAGAACATAAACATAAATTTATTTTAGTGCAATGAGAGAATAAGCTAATGCTCTCTAACAAACGCAAGAAATTTGATTTATGTGTTTGCCGGGCACTGCTTTAGAGGCAAACCTATCGCGATACCTTTCAAGTTGCACTTACTTTCTTGGAAAAGATATATGTTAAGTACAGGTGAGGTTAGTTAATGGGGATTATGCGAGTAAAAGGACCTTTAAATATAAAAGAGATATTTACGCCGTGCCACCTAATTAATCAGTTTCTTTCTTCTTTTCACCCTCGCACATCCTACAGAAGCCCAATGAAATGCTGACCTAATTACTGCTTCCTAATGGCACCATGACTAGAGATTGCAACGACCCTCAGAACTTTAATGTTCACACACAGTAGCAGTTAAGTTCTTAACGTATCTAGTGTAGGCTTAATGGCACTTTATATCCTACAATCCTCCCTAGTCAACTAGTTCTCCCTACAACTCAATAAAAGAGAAACATATAGTAGTCAGAAATCGCTGACCATCAATTTTAATTTTTCTCTAGATCAATTACCTCCGATCCCGAATTTGAAGCTTCGTCCTTGACATTATAGTGAACCGGAACGCAACATAATTAGATCCTACACTTGTCCATCAGTACCCCGTGAGAATTTTTTTCATTGTGTTATTTCAGGAGTTCTAGCGTTTGGCTTTCGATGATCAGAGTGACCTTGTCTGCTCCTCGGACACCAATATAGCTTTTTAATGTTAAGATTTAAATAACTCTCCTTTTCCTTTCAAGGAATGTTGTTTAGTTAAAAATTATAAACTTTTGACCCTGTTACCAGCAGCTCCCTTGGTAACTTAATTTATTGTTTAAAAAAGTATTTTGCTGGGAGAAAGTACCAGTAAATATTTCTAAAATAAAACAATAGAAAACTTTTACTGCAAATTCATGTAGTTATTACTGCTGTTGTTGTTTTGATAAATAAAGTCAAAAGGAAATTGTTAAAAGGTTTCCCTTGTACACAGTGAACAAAAAAGTATGTAAATTTTTATGGTAAATGTTAAATAATTATATTTTTGCTAAAGGCAAAACTTTTTCACAAGCAAAAAGGAAAAAATTAGGATGAAAAGCAAATGTGTGTATGTGTGTATATTGAAATAGTTTACAACGGAGCAATAAATTTAGGTATTTGTTTTTTTTTTATTTTTTATTTTTTTTTTTTCATTACAATATTTACTTCTTTAACATACTATTTTTAAGTTTTAATAAGGTTTAATTTGCTGCTACAAAGAACCCCTGTTTTTCAGGGATAAGATATTACATAACTCGCTGTACACGATTAACATATTTTTAGGAGGCTTACAGTCTATGGAAAAAATAACTTTATTTTAAGTTTTCGGCCGATGTGTAACCTATTGTGGATATAAGCCTTTACTGCAAAAGCATGTATTTTGGTTCTTTATTTATATCAAAAAAAAAACTTTTCATCCTTTACTTAAATATATTTATATCAAGTTTTTTTTTTTATCAGCTCGATTAACAGTTTTATATCTTAACTGTATCGAGGTATAAAAGCTAGCAAATAATATTTTATATATTTCTCTTCGTAAATGTATATGCATTTGCTTTCAAAGTCATAAAATGGTCATTAAAATTATTTTAGTAAAGGTTTACAACGGAAATATAAAATTAAAATAATAGAATTTAAAAATTATCATGCTAATATCCCAACTTAATTATTAAAACTACAGGTATTGTATATTGAATGTGAAAGCACACTTGATGCCCATTTCACTATCGCTTACTTAGCTCTTTAGAAATAAACTATTTATTATTGTCCAAATAATAAAGTAAAGACAAAAATCAAAGTTTAAACAAAAACAACAACAATCAACTATGAGCTTATTTTTCTTTATCCACTTTATATGGTTGTGTGTTCTTCCGCTCTTTTATACAGCTCAATGATAAAAAATAAAATTAATATAAGTAAGAATACTATATACGGCTATGGCGAATCTTATATGCCCTTCGCCATCTATGTAAATCTAGATTAGTGAAGCAACTCCAATCAAAAAAGCAAATATTGGGGTGACAGAGAATTAAAAAAAATTGGTACTGCATAGATATAATTCTACATAAAAAGACATCGTCTCTTAATGGGCTTACATTTAAAAATATTTTAGTATTTCCTTAAAGATATCTTTAAAAGTTTTAAAATGATACCCATATTGATATTTAAAAAAAATTTGAAAATTTCAGATCCCCGTAACTCGGTAAATGTGGGCCAGCGCAAATTTTTTCACTTGATGTTTTTACTTATTTTTTAAATCTCAATCGCCGATATATTTAGTTTTTTGATTGGAGTTACTTTATGGTACGAAATAACATGAAAAAATTTAAGGTAGGCGTGCTGTTTTCTATGCTGCCTCGAAGGACCAATCATGCTGATTTCCAATAGTACCTATCTCGACACTACATCCGATCGATAGACATATTAATTTTTTTTGTGAAACTAACACGGCCGAACAGACGGACATCGGACATCGGAAATCGAAATTGTAAAAATTACACGCGGTATTAAAACATGATAAAAGAAATGATAGAAAATGTATTGAAAATCTAAGTGTACGTTTAAATCACTTCTTGTCTATATGAAGCTTCTATTTTTACTTTTTAATTAAAAATTATTTTTTAATTAAAATTATTGATTCCCCTAAGTTTTAGTTAGTTAGGTATTGTAGAAGATTAAATAAACTAGTAATTTCTAAACGGCTAATTTGACTGAAATAAATAACATGAGTATAGCAGAGAAATTTTTAAAATTAAGTTGCTATATTACGTTTATCACACTAAGTTGTATGCTATATAGTTGCAAAGTAGATAGGATAATCCTAAATGTCTAGATACTTGAATTCTTATTGACTATTTAACTTTAAAAAGCGAGATCCTTATATATATTTGAGCAAGTTGCAGAGGAAATTTTGACTAATGCTTATACGAAAATAAGAAAAACAATGTAGCATTCAGTCTTGATCTTGTTCTCGGCCTTTATTGTTGTTAAATATACTTTTGAAAATGTAGGCATATTGTTAATTAATAAGTAATAAATTTAAGTATCAGCCGACAAAAATAATTTGATTTGATTCCATCAGGGCACACATCTGCTGCCAAGTATTGTAGCATTAATGAGTCTTTACAGAGCACGTATGAGTATTTTGCCTATCTAGGCGGACAATAAACCAAAATTGAGGAAATGTAAAAATTAAGATACGCAGCTCGATAAACTACAAAATTCTGAATGATATGGTGAAAGGATATTAAATTTTGATGAAACATTTTTTTTTTATTATTTTCAGTAAACTCTGGCACCAATAGAGTAACGCTTAAAAACAATGCTATTAAATCATCCAGGTTTACTTTGCAAATCAGTTATCAATTGGAGTAACTCATAGATGACTTTGTAATTTTTATGGTGCACATAATCGTCTCTCTGAGCAAGCCGTCGGTGGAACTGTAAATACATTTCATTCCACATACTCTCTAGAGGATGTAACAGCACCAAAACGTCGAAGGAATATCGCTGCTATAAACGAAAGTGTGGAAGAAGATCCAAATTTACCGATTCTTCGTCGGTCGCAGGAATTGGGGCTTTGTCCGACAACTACGTGGCAAATTTTTCGCAAAGATCTTGGCCTATACCAGTATAAGATCCATCTGGGGCAAGAATTAAAGCCATGAGACCATTATATGCGTCGTTTTTTCGCTGATTGTGGTCTAGAGCAGTTAATAACTGACATGTTGTTTTATTGCTAAATTTTGTTCAACGATAAGGCTAATTTTTGGCTTAACAGGTTTGTTAATAAGCAAAATTGCCGCATTGGGAGGATAGCTTAAACTTGACATAAAAGCTTAGAAATAAATATTTTTCGAAAATAACAAAAAAAAAGTACCCAAAAGCGTTTATGCCACATGGCATAAAAATGGTTTTAAAGTATGAGCTAAACACATTTTCTTATTGCTAAGTACACGGATCGAGAACATCATATGAGTTTTTAATTTTAAATGCTATTTTTCATCGGCTCAATTTTAATGATCCATTTAACTAAACAAAATTACTTTTAAAATTTTTTCAAATATTTAAAAATACAATATCATACGGTTTAACAATTAAACGGGAATTCTTATTTAATACTTCATTGTGTTCTAGAAGTATGGTGATGAAGGCTGTTGTTATTAGCACAGATTGTTTGATGGTGAAATAAAGGCCATCGTTTATTTTCTTATCCATTCGTTCATTGATATTAACTACATTATTCAATATTGATTCTTATATCAATGCACAATCATTATAATTTTTTTATTCCTTTTATGCTTTTGACAGCTGTCCACCATTAAAGCATTTTTATTTGCTTCGCCATTACTTTCCCATTACAAACACAATCTATAGAAGGCCACATTTATTTGCACTATACTGAGTACTTCGGCGTCAAGGCTAGTTATATGTGGCGATATTAAACACAAACTGGTATTCCTTTTTATTGTGCACTGACTTCTCCAATTTGTGCGATTTTTTATTTTTAGTTAGGTTTAAGTTTGTTTTTATATATTTTAATTATTAAACATCAAACAGGTAATTCAAAAAATCAAGAATAGGTAAGATATAATAAATTTTTTTTGAATGATAATTGCTTTTGTGTCCTTCACAATTTCATATAAGTCCTAGCACATTACAATGTCGGAAGTTTTAGATATTATATTTTTCCCATCAAGGAGAATCGAGTCATCAAGATGCTGGTCTGGGTACTTTCAAATGAATCCATGTATTGATAGCTCCGATGCTATTGGCATCATTAATTTAGGCAAAACGTGTGAAATATATGTTTTGCCACCAGCTCTTGCTATTACTGCAATTTTATTCAGCCAGTAGGTTTTTGTATTTCTTCCCAGCTAAAGATGACTTTAATTTGCCTTTACCCATACCAATTCTCTACTTCGTTATATAGATCGATTTGATGAGTTAGTTGTTATCTGGCGAAATTTTCGCCTCTATAAACCGTTTATCAAAAATAAAACATAATTAATTGATTTCACTTAATTATGTATATGTTTTTAGAGTTATAGAATGGGAGATACTAATAACAAATGCAAAATAATTATAGGACTCCATATATTATTGAAGTATGTACAAATACTACATGCTTTTTATAAACGTGAAACGTCTGCACAAATCTCTTCTTTCTAAAGAAAATTAATACATACTAGATCTTTCTGTAGTGTATTAATATCAAATTTTAAGTCTACAACTATCAAGTCATACTCTTATATGAGAGACAATAGAAAAGTTTCAAGTATAAATGTGATATTTGCAATTCTTATTATTATTTTAGACGCTTTAGGGTTACGTTAGTTCATAACTTTTACTATTTTTTATTTCACGATTCGCATCCATTCTTATAGCCAAGTTTCGCATATTCATTAGCATTTAGTCTGGTCTTCAAAGATTCATAATATCTCTCTACTCTCTAGCACAGGTGAGCTTTTCGCATAATAATTGACAATTACTCTGAAACTTCTAATTTGATTTATCTTAAATTTGAACTTGGAATGTCTTTAGGGGAGAACTAAGGCTTTATATGCTAAGTCTCGGTAACCTTGTATCTTAGGCATGAATGAAGCAACAGTGGGCCAGAGTTGATCATCTCGGATTAAAAAATATAGCTTGTTACTTTCTTAAATGTTATGCTTTATCAAAAATTTGGATATTTGCTAGACATTATTAAGAAATAATGTTCTCATATTTATTTAATTTTCTGCTTTCTTTAAATAAGAAACAGCATAAAAAAACAATATTTTGAAATTAAAAAGCGTCATTAAAAATATTTTTTTTTAGGGTGGAATTGAAATTTTCACAGAAGAAATATTACTATGGCCTCTTTAATAGCAAATACTAAAAAGTAAAGATATTCCGGGTCGTTCGTTCGTCCGGTCTTTTTCGGCCATTTGTCAAAGACCGATCCGTTCGTTCAATTCGCGCAATCGTTCAATTTGAACAACAATTCTTATTACATGTGATTTTCTTGTCTTTTTATTAAAAGCACAAGTATACAGAGGTGAAACCCTTGTCGAATAGAAAACAATATATTCGGGTTTTCTATGGGTTCTCAAGAGGGAGATAAATATAGTGCTTTTTTATTATAAAGAATGAAAAAAATCAAATCAAATCAAAAACTAGATATTTAACAAGAAAACACAAAGCCTAAAAAGTATTTTCACCCAAAAAAGTAATTATTGTTCGTAAAAATAAAGAATTTAATTATTAAGTTGCCTAAAAATGTGATATGCTGTGGCTTTACGAGATAATTTTAGCACATACAAGTGAAAGCAGAAATTATGATCTACGCCAGCAATGCACCATCATTGTTTGAGTGTTATCACACTAAATATTACAAAAATTGGACAAAATATATTCATGAAACCTAGCCAAGAGTTGGCTAAACAGACTTATATGAATGTACGATCACGCCTCTTACTCGAAGGTGACAAACTGAAACAACAGAGAAGTATGTTGCCATCAGTAAGGTTTTCCTCGCTAGAACTGCTTGATTCTGTAATCTATCAGCCCTGAGATAACAAAAGAATGGATGTCATAACAAATCGTATGTTGAAATAACTTAAAAATTAATTTTATTATTTTCTACAGCTTTTAGCACCAGTCTGTCTATACATTGTACTTTTCTAGTGGAAGAGGAAGCAAGCTTACAGAAGATCGAATGCTGCTTAAAAGCTATTGATCTGCTGAGGCTGAGATTTTCAGTAGAGCCACCTGTAAGGCGTAAAAAATCTTTGCAATAATTATATTTTTTCGATTTTCTCCATTCTCTGTAAACTGCAACCGAATTTCGGTTCTTTTTCTCTTTGCTATTTTTTTAGTTTGTTTATAATAACCTTTTTTCACCAAAAAAGTATTTTTTTAAAGTAAATTTGCTATATTCGGCCATGCCGAATCTTATATACCCTTTATCATCTGTGTAAATCTAGTTTGGTGAAGTAACTCCAATCAAAAAAGCAAATATTGGGGTGACAGAAAATTAAAAAAAAAATTCGGTATTGCATATATAAATTTTACATAAAAATGACATTTGCTCTTAATAAATTAATCATTTGTAACAAATTTTAATATTTTCTTAAAATTCTCTTCTATTTCAAAAAATTTGAAAATTTCGGGAAATATGAGCGAACGCCAATTTTTGAACTTGGTATTTTTTTTATTTTTAATTTATCTAGCGCCGCATATATTTATTTTTTTAATTGGAGTTACTTTGTTGTTCCAAATGACATGAACAAATTAGAGGTAGGCGTGGTATTTTGCCTGCTGCCTCGAAGGATATGGACCGCTCATGCTGATTTCCAATAGCACCTCTGTCGACACTTTATCTGATACATTGACATATTTATTTATTTTGTTTTTAACCGACTTCAAAATAAGAAGAAGGTTATACAATTCGGCTGAATGTTGCTTTCTTTAATATTTGTGCCTCCAGAACTCAGTCATTTCTGATCTGATTTTGAACCTTTTTGGTTATATGATAGATTATGCTTACAGATTGGTCCCGTTTTAAGAACAGTTCATAATTTTAAAAATTAAAGGGTGTCTCCATACAACATACATAACATTACGTGTATTATGAACTGTAAAGGACGATTCTATAAAATTTAAAATGACTGCGTATTACTATGGGTCTCAAAAACAAAAAATTATACAAAAATAAATCTAAAAATTAAAGGGTGTCCCCATAAATTATGTAAATTTACTAATATGGGTTTATCTTTTGAACCGTTATAGACAAACGTTTGCAAATTAAACAGAATGTCGATTGCTATGGCCGTTATAGTAACAAATATTAATATTACAAATTCTTTATTAAAGGGTGCGCTAATAGTTCCTTAAATTTGTTGTATATGACCATACTTTTTAACAGTTATAGACAGACGATTGAAATTTACAAAGAACCTGTATTATTAACACTTCTAGAACAACAAGTATAAAATTTGGATTTGGAAATAAACGGGTATCCCAATAGTTGATATAATATGGTGTATGTGGCAGGACTTTTGAACCATTATAGACAGACAGCTGAAATTTACAAGGGACATGTTTTGCTAAGTCCGCTATAACAAGAAGCTTATAATTTGAATTTAGAAAGTAAAGCGTGTTTCCAAAACTAACGTAATTTGTTCTATATGGCCGTATTTTTTGAACCCTTGTATAGAAATACCTTAATGTTAGACAGAATGTCCACTACTTTATTTGGTATAGTAAGAAGTATAAAAATTTTATATTATAAATTAAATAGTTGATATAATCGGATGTATATGGGCAAACTGTTGAACCGTTACAGACAGATGGTTGAAATTTACACAGAACCTGATTGCTAAATCTACTGCAACAGCCAGTATATAATTTGAAGTATAAAAATATAATCACCCCTATCATGAATATATTTTTACTCGAAATTTTTTTTCCTTTTCCCAAATTGCAATCGTGAATAACTCACGTGAACAATATTTCACTTAAACAAAAATTTCACTTATCGTAATTGATTTTCCCCTTTTTTCCCTTAGATTTGTTCACTTAAATTTTGCTGGGGAACTGCTTACATTATGCCAGTTTTTATATGTTTTAATTGGAATATTTATATCAATAACACATTTTTTAATTCACTTGGACTTATTGTGTCTAGGGTAACTTCAAGGGCTTTTAAGCGTCTTGCACGTCTCGTTCTTGAAATAAAATTGCTCTCTGTTGTAGTATCTCCTCCTCTTGCAACAACGAAATAGCACCAATCATTAACATTTCTAAATTTTTTAAATTAATAAAAAATTTGAAATATTTTTTTCCTATTTATATTTCCTTTTTTCTAATTTGTATTTAGTATGAATTGATAGCGGGAACAAACGTTCCCACGAACCTCACGATAGAAATTTTCCCTTCATGGGGAATAAAAATTTCATGGGAACAAAAATTTCACATTTCGTTCACGATAGGGGTGAATATAAAAATATAAATATCATATTCCAACCTTTATCCAATATGACATTTTTACATTATGTTTATATTCAACATTTGCCCTTGACCTAATGCCAGTTAGAACTATATACATTTTATAATTTTCAAATTATATTAAGATTTTGTGCCAGTTTCTTGCCGGTTTATTCTTTGTTAGGAAATGTTCACAATTTTATTTTAATAAAATATTTCTCTTCTCACATTTTGCTTTTGTTAACATTTTACATAAAAATAACAATAACTGACCTTTCCGTTTCATGCTTATAAACTCTTATTTTGTTATGAAGTAGCTTTTTGCATGCCCTTAGGCAGTTTTCCTAGTATTTCAGATGTTTTGTTTACTTTATAATATACGAGTACTTAATGCTTTTTTTCACAAAAAAAAAAGTTACTTTTTTTCCCTCTTAGAAATATCTGAAAATTTTGTGTCAAAACCACCAATTTAGAGCCAAAAAATATTTAATTAATTAATTTCCCTTAAGCTACTTTGATCCTCTTATGTATCTGTGTATTTTAATTAGTAAATCGATAAAAGGGGAATTTAAAAACAAATTTTTTTACACAACAGTCATCAGAATTTTTTTGAATGGCAAAAATTGTAATTTGTTTTGAAGTATAAAGTAAAAACTAAAAAGATAAATAATTGTAAAAATTATAATGTTGTTTACAAGTTTTGCCCCATTTGCAAAATTTAATATTAACTATTGCAAATAGATTGGCAAACATTTTGTATTCAGCAGTTAACGTCCATAAAGTATTCCACAGTGGAACAACTAGCACCAAATTTATCACAACAAAAAAGGAAAGATTTATAAACAGTTAGAAAACTCCAATGAATATTGATTAATTTAACAGAATATTCACCATGAAAATTTAGCTACATTTAACACAAAGTTTTTTATAATGTTGGTGAAAAAGAATCGTGCCACCGGGCCCTTTGCTAGGCCCTGTGCTATACAATATATTTATGTCCGACATATCACAGCCGTCACGGGATGATCTTTTAATTATCTGTGCCGATGATATTCTTATTGCCTCTTCAGGTGCTAGAGTAAGGACCACAAACGGCCGACTGAACCAATACCAATACGGTACTGAGGGACTATTTTGCAAAATGGGATATTACCTTAAACACTGCGAAGACCGTAGCCGTAATGTTTAACGGTAGGCGGAAATATATTTACCCAAATTTTAGACAATACATTCCATGTTTGACAATTTGACAAGAAAGGATTGGGACTTCGGACAGGCGTAAGTACGTAGGTATCACCTTTTACGAGAATTTGGAATTCTATCGACATATTGATGATATTCTCGAAAGAGCCAAGAGAATCTACTCTTCTTACCAGTGCGTCTTCTGGTATATCGCGAAGTCATTCGCATTGTCATCTCATACGCCCTTTTAGATCTGTTTGGAATTTCTTCTCACCAGATGAAGAGGCTTAAGAGATGGGAGAGAAGGGTTTTGGTTTCTTGTCTCGGCTGAAGACCATATAGGTCAATCTACTGAGCAATTGATTTTGAGCGCAAAGATGCCTACATGGTGAAAAGGGCTGTGAAATTTCTAGAAGGCGCACGAATCTCAGAGAACTCCTTGGTAAGGGAGTGCTTCTCCAGAGTAGGTGATTGGGAGACCGTTCAAATGTCAAGGTATCTTTCTCCTGTAGACCTATTGACTCTTAGGGGAGCTGGACTTCTCTACGAGAATGCAGACCTCATGTTCTACCATAGGAGGCTGCGCTCATTTGATATAGGGAGCACTGTTTACAATACTGCTCAATAATTTATTTTGTATGTATTTATTTTTTTTAATATATAATTTTTAATTAATTTTTTCTAATATAAATTTTTTAAGTTGTGGTTTGTAAGCATTTTTATTTTTATGTACATTTTTCAAGGCCTCCTTTTTTAATCCCTTTTTTTAAATTTTGTAATTTTTTGTTTGTTTTTGTTTTGAGAGAATGTGCAAGAGAAGTAGGAAGTTCTGGAAAAATACCTTAGTATGTAAGAAATTTTGTTTTTTGATTGTTTACTTTTAATTTAATGTTTAAAATTTAATCTGTAAATATTTGGGAAATAAACTTGAACTTTGAAAGCTTGTGTGACCAAACAAACTGGACACTGGTCGTAGCCACACCTATATAAAAAATCATTGAATATTTCGACGACTTTATTATTTGTGGTGCGCAGTTTTTGTTCAGATAACTTTATCATAAGGCTACATAAATTGAACATAACCTGACTGAATTGAAAAAGGGGCCTGGCCACACCTGTAAAATGTTAATGGTAATTGTTTATAAACGCGTGGCTTGAAAACTGTATAGATAATTTGTAGCAGTTTTGTGTGACCGAAGTTTTTATTAAAAGTACTGAATTAATTAGAATGATGTACAAGGCTAATCCGATATAAAAACAACAAGTGATTATTAAAAGGACTATAATATTAAACATCTTCAAGACATGTGGAGAAAGCTTGCACGGTTGCCTAAAGGAAAAAGATATTAACAGGATCAAAAAAGGTAGCGTAAAACTGTTTTGTGAAACCATGTAATAAAATTTAAAATAGAAGTTCATTCAGTGCAAAAAGCAATGAAAGAGGGCTTCTTAATCAAAGAGTACTTAATATCATTGCATTAAAACCAAAAAATGGATTATACTTTACTTTACTTTTTATGGGTTATTTTTAAATGTTAGCAAAGCTATTGAGTTTTGCCAACAATTGTATGGGCAAACCTCACCTAGATTGTATGAATACACACATGAACTCCTGCATTTATTATAAATATTTTTGCAGCCTGCGTAACTTTCCACTATAAAATTACATCATAAAATAAATGTATGCTTTATGTGACCGGTGTAAATTGCAATAACAGAACTCAAATTAGTTTATTGAAATATTTACGTGGCGCTCCTATAACTGCAGTTTAACAAACTTAATTATAATTTAATTAATTATTATGTTAAATTAAATTAATGCTTAAGCAATAACTACGGTATTTAATTTCTTATATACAATTGTTTTAGTATATTTTTTTATTAATTAAATGTTTATTGCATTTTGAGTTTTACACCCCAAAGTTGTGCTTTTATTTTAAATGCTAAGATCATTATATTTGATAAATCCTGCAAACATATTTTAAACAATACGCATTGATTCATCTTACCTACCCTTAGATTTAAAATTTTGATTACAATTTTACAATTTGGTTATTGCAGCAAATGCTAAAATTTTACCGATAAAACATTTTTTTACGGTCCTGTAAGTGTTTTGTTCCATCTTCAAAAGTTTTTAAGAATTTAAAAAATTTTTTCCATTAATTTTTTCAAGTGTTTGTTTTAACGGTTCAATAAAAAAGATCATTTGTGTCGAAATCAAGTCTTCTATTGGGGTAACCCTTTTATTTGTTTGTAGCAGTAGACATATAGTTTATTTCAAATAGTTTTAATCCACTAACCCTTTCAAACACATCGGTGTTTCTTCAAAACACTTTTAACAGAATTGGAAATTCTTTAATGTAAGTTTGTTGGGAATGACCTCTTGGCCAAAACAGTTCCAAACATGGGATCCACCAGACTTTATTTAAGTTAACACTTTTTTTGTTTTTTCTTAAACTTCTACTTTCGTTTTTAATATGTTCTCATATTCGTTTATGTCTTCCTGGTATTCTTTTTTTTCCACTGCATCATTGTCTGAATCCGAACTTTTCCCTATATTTTTTAAGTAAAATAATGTGTAATATTTTGGCGGCGTACCGATAAGAGCAGACAATATTTCGATGGCGACAGCTGTTAGGAAAAATTATCAGCGGCGCAATAGTATATTTCAGTTAAAAAAGTAAACGGTAAAAATAATGTTAGTTTTAATTCTAATTCCTGTTTTTTATTCTTTTTTTAAAAAGATAGTGACATCTTTTAAATTAATAGAAAAATCAATTTATCTATTTTGGTTGAGAAATTAATAAATCACATTATAGATACTATTACATTACTTCGCCATTATAAATACTATAAACAACAAAAAACAACTACACTATTAAGTGAACTACAAATTAATAAAAAATAAAAATAATTTTGTTCTAGATATCGGGATTATGAAATGGTAACTGCGTACACATGATTGTTGGCATTTTGATTAAAAATAAATTTGAGGCTGCCGTAGTCTAAGTGGTAAACACGTTGACTACAAACCAGCTGCCCTGGGTTCAATCCTTGTGGTAAGTCAAAAAAATAAAAATGTTTTTTTCTGTTTAATGGTATATATACATATTCAGATCTAAAATTAAAAACATGCAGCCTCCTTCGTCGGTACTTCTCTATAGCATATTCGCCGGCGAAGTAAAATAATTAATAAAATGGCTATATCTATCTCCTTTCACCACCTTTCTTCCCTCTCATCTATCCCTTTCCTAAAGAATGTAGTACGGTTGCGAACTAAGTAGGTATTTATTGATGCCTGAAGTGCTACTTCTCTTAAAAAAAAAAAAAAAAAAATTAGATGTTGTGGTAGCGTTCATTGTGGGTACCTAAGCTGCTTTTGTAATTTTATTATTTGAGTATTACCGCCCTGGATTATTATTTCCTGAAGCTTAATTGTTTTACTATTGTATAAAACTTTATTTACATCCCCAAAATATTTTTCATTAAAATTTGTAATAATTTATGGCTTCCTTTTGAGGGGTTTGTTTTGTTGTGCCTGAAGTTGTTTTGCTTCATAAAACTTTTTTCTAAAATGCAGAAAACATTTTGCTATTTCAAGTTTTACAAATTATTTTACTTTAGTGTGATGTCAGTTGATTTGTAATTGATTTATTACTGTATACGCAATTTTACTCAATGTAGATTACACAAAAATTTACACGTTTATAAAGATTGAACTTACATCTTTTTGAAGAGGTAGAATTTACAAATTATTACGTCGGTGTTCAGCGTTGTTGACTGTAGAAAAATAATTATTGTTAAAAGCAACTCAGGAGTTTTAGAAATTCGATTAATAGCTGCTGTAATATTTAATCACGAATTACACACTAAAAATTTGCTTTATTTACGTTATCAATTTTTTCGTGCCATTCATTAAGCCAATTATTTTTAAATTTACTCGTATAAAACTCATTTTTGAAACCAAACAATACATGAAATAAAACGGATATAGTGTTTAATAAAAATAAATTACTGATCTAGTGAAATTTTTAGTGTTTAAATTAATTTTTTTTATTTGGTTAATTACTTTGTTGTATTCTATTAGTGTTATTGTTAAACGAGTTCTATGAAATATCTTCATTAAATCAGTTAAATGTTTTGGGCTAGTTTCATTGCACTGATTGGTGAAAAAAGGAAAAAAAAACACTTTTTTATTTAATTGTATAATCTCTGTACATAAAATTAATAAAGAAATTAAAATTAACAATTCAAGTAAAAAGTTTGATAGAATATCAATTAAAAAGTTCCAAAAAATATATAATGCAAAACATACAATGAAATCGTTTCATTGTATGAATGAATGAATGAATTTTTTATCCCTGTATTTTTTTTTTTTTAGGAAAAATAACAATACACGTACTCAACTGCGCTGATTGTTTTTTTCTATTTGACTGTTCTCTTTCAAAAATTAAATAATGCAAATAAAATTTTCATTATATTATTTATTTTGTATGTTTTAAGAAACAGAAAAGTTATTAAAAACATATTCTACAAAATTTAAAAATAATTAATTAAACTAAATTTAAATAAAAATAATTTAATAATTCATTTATATACAAGTAAATTTAAAAATAAATAAAAAAGTAAGGGTGCTATAATCGGCCATGCCGATTCTTATATACCCTTCACCATATAACTAAATCAAGTTTAGTGAATTAACTCCAAACAAAAAAGCAAATATACTGGCTGACGAATTTTGCATAAAAATGTCATCGCTCTTAATCAACTTTAAAAATAAATTTAGTATTTCCTTAAAGATCTCTTCAAAAGCTTTTTAATTATAACTTTATTGATATTTTAAAAAATTTGGTGCACAATCGTAATATTCTTTTAAAATTTAGAAGGCACATATCTCGGAAAATATGCGCAAGACCAATAAGGCTCTCGAGCATTAAAAATTTAAAACTAGCCCTTAAATCTGGTTCTAGCAGGTACCCCAGAAAATATACATACATATATAGCTATCTACATACATACATAAAACAAAATATTTTTGTTTTAAAAGAAGAAGCTAATTTTTTTAAACAAAATGAAAATGTTTGTAAAATTTCATTTTTTATTTAAAAATTATTTAACTGGTTTGTAATGGGATACCATTTTTCAACATTTTTTGGAAGGATATTGATTTACTTATTTTGCCTGAGGATATTTGATGTATTCTAAATTTTATATAAAAACTTTACGTTTCCTTTGCTCTCCTCATTTTCTCCTCAAAATTTATTTTCTTAACCCTGAAGAACTTTTTATTTCATTTGCAGGTACTGGGCTAAACAAGATTTGTTCAATAAAATAATTATAGAATATAACAAATTTATTTGAATAGTGAAGTATAAAAAAATGTAAGCAGCTCGTTAAGGAACTCTTTATTCGGATCTCTGACCAAAATAAAGAAAACATATTTATTACTTATAAACTTTTTATTACGTTTCTTGTTCGTGTGTTTTACTGTACCAGGACATATATTTCTATTAAAAAGATTTCTTTTTTGGTGTTAAAAAATAAAAAGAAAAAACCGTGTTCAGTTTTCGGGTTAGTTGAAATTTGGCTTTTAAAAGCACTAAGAATAAAATATATTGGGAGTTGCGAGGTAAAAGTGTTATGTTGCTTAAAGTGTAGATTAATTATTAAACTGTCATTGTATGTTGTTTCAATTAAATTTGTATAAATAATTTATTAAACGAAAAGTGTTTAATAACTACTGTAAACTTTAAATCTAAAATAAGAACTTTCTATGAAATAAAATGTATGTATGTTACTGGTCTATAAAGATTGTTATCATTAGTCTAATAAAGAAATAAAGTATTTTAATCCCTTTCATTTAATGGTTATATCAAAATACAACATAAATTAAACAAAGCGAACCGATGTTTCTCAATGTCTTTAATGGTTATTTACACAAGATGATAAACGTAATCAATTCGCAATCAATTTAAGAAATTAATAATTAATTGCTTAAATAAAAAACCAATCAATAATGAAATTTAATTGAACACATTTCATTAAACACATACTCAGACATATGTTCAAATATATAAGTAAGAATAAATATGTGTGAAAAGTTGTGTTCTGCGTGTTTAAAAATTTTTTACTTCAGGTAAACAGCAGATTTTTTATATTTATTATGCAACTCTGCATCATAACTGAACTGCAATAGTTTGAGTGTGAGTTCTCAACTCTGCTCTTTCTTCGCTAAAAATAAAACTCTACAAAAATATATCTCTGCAAAGCAGATAAAATTTCAATTAAGTTCGAAACACCAACGTAAAATTTTATTATTTATAAATTTTGTAATTTTATTATTTATAAAAAAAAGAAATCTTCACAAATACATACCGAAATGATGGATTGAAAATTGACTTAAGAAAAATTAAAATTCATTTAAAAGTTAACATTTTGATATCGCCGCAAAAAGGTAACATCGATCAAAAAATAGATACTGGGGTGACAGAGAATTAAGAACTAAGAAATATAATTTAACACAAAATTTCATAAGGATACTCGTATAGTACTTAATATAACCTCTTTTATTTCTAATATCCTTCTTCGACCCTATAAAGTATATATATTCTGATTTCTTATGCATTGCAAAGTCGATTGAGTGATGTCCGTATGTCCGCCCGTGTAAGTGTTGAATCAAGTTTGCCAAGGCACTAGATCAGCTAGATAAAGTTAATTCGATTAAATATACAGACTTAATTTCTTAATTTTCGTTAACAAAAGTTTTTGCTAATAGCAACCACCAAATTTTTAAGAGCCAAGCCTTAATTTTAAAAGAACTTGTTATAACAAATCAAAGTATTTAAGTGAAAATTATAAAAGTTATTTTAATATTAACAACGAAAGTTTTATTAATATTTCCGTAGGTAAAGGGATATAACAGATTGCATTCAATTTATTTTTTGTGAATAAATCCGTTTTACTCTAGCCCGTAAAGTCTCTGCGATGCAAGCAGTCAAGCCGCCTGTAAGAAGAGTCTACCTTTCGAGGTTTAAAAAATAAGTCATATACTTCAAAACAAACAAATTTCTCCATAGGGACAGATATTGGAGCGAAGATAATAGGGTTATATATTTTGTTGCGAAAATCTATATTGTAACAGAGCTAAATAATTTGTTAGCTTTACCACCAGCGATATGACGTGCGTGTAAATAGACGAAAGATATCTCGTTGAACAGTCGTGCTTGCTGCCTTTGACAAAGATGTCTACTTGTCTGTTAAACAAAAAATCTGAGTTCAAATTTCAAGAGATACTTGAATAGAAGAAAATATAATTAAAAAATAATTAATTGTGGGTATGTGGTTAAAAGGCACACAAATGAAATTATGCATTTCAAAACTCGATAAGAAATATAAATACAACAATTAATATCGATAGATAACTTGGTTCAGATGCATTTTTATTAAAATAAATGAAGAGAATGGGGCATAAACTTGACTCAAATATCAAAGGCGTTAACTGGTCCACTTCGAGAAGATGGTGCATTCGAATACATTCGTTTTGAAAATAAAATCAAAGTTTATAAGTATTTGATAAGCTGCTTATTTAAATTTATAATCCAAAAGTTTTATTACAATATTTGTACGTAGCTGGATTTTGGATAACAAATACATTATTCTCCACAGCCGTAATTAGTAAGGCCAATAAGCGTCAATAAAGATAAAGTTTATCAGAGTACTATTTGAAGTTACATAAAATGAAATAAAATTTTTGTGGAGAAAAATCAGCTGAACTTTCTTACTTATATTAATAGCTTTGTTTGCTGATTAAAAATTCATTTACTATTTTTACAGATATAGAGCACTCTACCATACCAAAAAAGATATATGATTTTAGGTAGTGAATATTCGCCTTCGCATTGTATTCTGTACTCGTATTATATTATTTATCGTTTAAAACGATACGTAAAACATATCGTATGTGCAATATTTACTGTATTAAATTAAATATTACTCATACGTGATATTTGTATTAAATTAAATATTACTTATACGTGATATTTGTATATGTATGTATATACATATGTAAGTAATAAAATAAGTCTTACAAACAAATCGATTTTAAAACAGATTTCATTCTACATCAAATTTCATTAATAATTGGTACACCCTTATATTCAATATCTAAACTTTATACTTGCTATAGCGGACTTGGTACTGTAGCTCCTTGTTAATTTCAGTCGTCTGACTACAATTGTTCAGCAGTTTGGTAATATACATCAAATGACAGTAACTATAGAAGCACCGTTTAATTCAAATTTTATACTTGCTGTTGTAGTGGACTTAACAATTAAGTTTTTTGTAATTTTTAACGTCTGTCAATAACGGTTCAACAGTTTGGCGGTATACATCATATTACATAAACTATTGTAATTTATAATTTAAAATATTTATACTTTTTGTTGCATCAAACAAATTAGTGAACTCTGTCCAATTTTCAAATGTTTGTATGTATATGTATGGAGATACCCCTTAATTCTTGGAATTATTTTTCTAGTAATTTTTTCTATTAAGAGCCATAGTGATATTCAGTTTTGGAGTAGTGCCCTTTACAATTCATGTTAACATAAAAAACATGTGTGTTGTATGGCGTCAGCCTTTAATTTTTAAGATTATGAAATGTAAAAATAGAAAGATCTGTAAGCAACACCATTCAAATAAAGAAAACATTTTTTAAAAGCGGTTTAGAAATGACTTAGTTCTACCGTCACAAATACAAAGCAATATTCAGTCGAATTGATAACCTTCTACTTATTTTGAAGTCACTTAAAAACATAAATTCTATTAAAAACAAATAATTTTAAACTTTTTAATAACATTCAACAAATAATTTTATTTTCAAACTATTATTTTCTACTCTTGTCTTCAAGTTATTATTAAAAAATAAATCAAGGTTATCAAAACAGTCATAAAAAATGCAAAACATCTATTCTGATGCGTTTTTATAAACTAGGGTAAAAAGAATGAAAAACCTACAATTTTTCATTTCCTATGATAACACTTGTTAGATTGCCGATTTACTAAGTAGTAAATAAAAACTGTGCACCGCATATACGCTCAGCCTTTGAATTTTTTAATATTTCGTTATTTCTGTTTATTGACGTCTGCCTTAGATTTATTGTCGCAAGTTATCATTCTTGAATATTTGTTTCTTTTATTTGGCGTTTCTTTTAAATTTGTTTTTAAAGTTTTGACAAAAACAAACGCAAAAAAATGTTAATGTTTCCTAATTAAGATATTTTTTACCTTTTATATAAAAATAATTTTGGTTTTCTTTTCATTTTTTTTTGTTTCATTGTCATAAAACGATAACTGCA
Organism: Gymnosoma rotundatum; assembly: GCA_916610165.2. NCBI lineage: Eukaryota > Metazoa > Arthropoda > Insecta > Diptera > Tachinidae > Gymnosoma > Gymnosoma rotundatum. The sequence goes on along the minus strand of OU744340.1, from coordinate 18,501,061 downwards.
TACACATGATTTTTGGCATTTTGATTCAAAATTAATTAGATATTGTAGTAGCGTTCATTGTGGGTACCTTCTTAGCTGTTTACTGCCCTGGAGAATTATTACCTTAAGTTTTATTGTTCTACTGTTATATAAAATTTAATTTGCATCCCTTAAACATTTTTCATTAAAATTTTTAACAATTTACGGATTTCTGTTGAGTTTTTTGTTTTGTTGTGCCTTAAGTTTTTTTTGCTTCATTAAGCTTTTTTTCTAAAATGCAGAAAACATTTCGCGCTTTCAAGTTTTATTAATTATTTAATTATAGTGTGATGTCAATCTATTTGAAATTGATATATTACTGTATACGCAGAAATTAATAAAGGTATTAGCAATGTGTACTTTAAAATTGTAAAGTGGGAAAGTTGCGACATCTTAAAATTTTCATTTTGGGCAATACTAATAAAGTCAGAATGTTAATATATCAAAGCAAATAAATTCTACGAGGGCTGCTCTATATATTTCTGGCTTAATAGTGAAAATGCGAATATTTTTAATCAAAAATGGTTTTATTGTTTTTCAAAGTATTCTCCAGCATGATTTATACACTTTTGCATGCGCTCAAACCAGTTGTCGAAGCACTTTTTCCACTCCGATTGAGACACCTTTAAAACCTGGTTTTTGAACACTTCAACAGCTTCTTCTGGCGACGAAAATCGTTGACCACGTATTTTTTTCTTGATGTGCGAAAACAAGAAGAAGTCATTAGGTGCCAAGTCAGGGCTGTACGGCGGATGATCCATTAATTCGACGTTTTGGCCGGTCAAAAACGCTCTGGTTTGAGCCGATGACTTCAGGCAAAAAAATTGTAGTGTATCACGTCCTACGTTGCTCAAGCGGAACAGTCGCCACATGACCAGTTTTGCCGAAGAAACAGGCGACCATTTGTTTCGAAGTGCTTTTTCCACGAACAACTTTCGTTGGATTTTGCTCGTCTTTGAAGACCCACACGGTCGATTGTTGTTTTGTTTCGGGCTCATACGCATAAATCCAAGATTCGTCACCTGTGACGACCTTTTAAACGTCTTTTGAAGCACCGCAATCGTATTATTGCAACATTTCTTTGCACCAATCGACACGAGCCTTTTTTTGAGCGACTTTCAAATTGTGCAGGATCCAACGAGAACAAACCTTTTTTACGGCGGTGTTCATGCAGTATCGAATGTATGCTGGTGGAAGAAATGTCCAAGGATGTCTCTATCTCTCGGTATGTCGCATGTCGATCTTGCATTATGAGTTCACGCACGGCATCAATGTTCTCTGGCACAACAGCCGGTTTTGGACGACCTTCACGGAATTCGTCTTTGAGCGAGCTTCGGCTACGATTAAATTCATTATACCAATTTTTCACAGTGCTATAGGATGGTGCTTCATTGCCATACTAAGATTTAAGTTCATCAATGCACTCTTGTCGTGATAATCCAGGTCGAATGTTGTAAAAAATGATGGCACGAAAATGTTCACGAGTTAATTCCATTTTTTTCTATATTAATTGTTTCAAGTCACTGTAAACAACACAAATAATGGCCGTACGTCAAAACGTCTTGAGTACGATTATACTTAAAAATGACAAACTTTCCAATAGAAATGTCAGATTGCACTTGGCAGCACTCAGTGTTGCCAGGCCAGAAATATATATAGCAGCCCTTGTACGTATCAGAGAGTAATTTAGCAAAATGTAGGTAACACAAGAAGTTACACGTTTATAAGGAAAACTGTTACATCTTATTGTAGAGGTAGAATTTACAATTTGTTGCGTCGGTGTTTGGCGTTATTGACTGTAGAAAAATAATTTTTGGTAAAAGCGAGGACCTCAGGGGTTTCTGAATTTGAAGTCCAGATATTTATCCTGGCTCAGAAATCAGATTAATGGCTGCTTCAATAAATAATCAGGAGTTCAACACTGAAAAATGCCTTACTCCATTGTTTCAAATGATTTGGAAAAATTAGAGGCAGGCGTGGTGTTTGCCCGCTGCCTCGAAGGACGTAGACTGATTTTGGTAATTTTCAATAGCAAAATTTTCGATACTATGTCTGAACGATTGGCGTATTTAAATTTTCTCTAGCTGATTTGGTGCCTTGGCAAAGTTGATTTCAACATTAAGACGGTCGGAAAGACGGACATCGCTCAATCCACTTCGCTATGCATAAGAACTCAGAATATTAATACTTTATGGGGTCGGAAATGAATATTGTAGAAATTACGCACGGCATGACAAACTTCAATATTCCCTTTTTTTTCAATTTTTGGAATTACTAATTATAAAATTAGTATTTATTTATTTTTGGAATTCTTTTCAAATTACTAAATTAAATAACGGATATTTTTATCTTGAACTTTTATTACTCAATTTTGTAATTAAAGAATTCAATTTGGCAATTAAAGAAAAAACTTTGCAGTAGACAAAACCGGTTCGTGTATGCTTTCTCTGTATAACGTTATTTTGACGATAAAATAAAAACTATTTTTCACTAATTGGATCCATTTTGGAAAAAATTAGTTAAGCTTTGATTTATTAAATGCTACTTTAGTCTCCATTTTAACCATATAATATTTTTTAAATCTAATGTAAATTTTTACGCCTGCTTCTTATGAAAAAGTTTTTAAAACTCATGCAATGAAATTTTCGTTCTACGAATTATTGCTTTGACTTGAACAGTAACTGCCATATTCATAAAAAATAAAATAAATTTGAAATGTATTTTATGACAAATTTTCCATACAAATTTGTCCTTAAATACATTTCATATAATGCAAGAATATGATAAATAAAAACTATGTTTAACTTTCTTTTTGATTTTTTTTTGTCGTGTGTTCAAATTAACATATTTTATTTACATTTTCATAATTGCGTTCAAAAGTTTACCTTAACAAAGCATGTTCGGCTTTTAAACATTGTCTCTTATGTAAATTTGTTTTGAAATTGCAAACAAACGTATTTGAATGCTTCCTTTGAAAATGTACGTCCTTTCTTTTTACTTGTTTCAATTGTGTCTTAATTTCCCTGCTGGTTAAAAACTTGAAACTCTAAACAAGAAATTTAAGGTAAAATGCCCCAACGTCTAAATGCAGATGTTAACCGAATTAGAGTAAATATTTTTATTTATTTATTTTTTTTTGTTGCAATTTTAAAGTAACCCTATTGTTGCTAAACTTTAGACTGAATAAACGTTTAACTGCTTAATAACTCTTAAGGTATGGTCACATTAGTCAAACATTTGACTGAAATCGGCAAATATTTGTTTGTCGTAGTCACCACAGCTGATTTTGGGCAAATAAAATTATTTGCCAGTAAACAAAAATGCTTCTAATGTGAACATAGTGTGACCACTCGACGGCAAATATTTGATTCATTTTAAAGCAAATAAATATTTGTTCTTACAAAAACAAACATTTGTAAGAACAAACATTTAAACTAAATAATTAAGTTTCGGAAAAACTTGCTGATCATTTTAAACTTATATGTGTATTAAATAAAAACAAAATACAGTACGAGTAAGCAATTAAAAATAAAATTACAGATAAAAAATAATAAAGTGCAATTTTTGGAAGAAAAAGTAAATTAAAAAAGTTGTCGGGGCACATATTTCTCGAGTTATATATCATCACATTATTTTATATATAATTTGGTATGTTTCAACATTTCCCTTCAGATTTGTATGTACAAAAGATGTGTGTTTACGTGCAAAGTAAAGAACTCACCTATTGTAAGCTTAACGAAATTCTCTTTTGCTACTTCTCATCGCTTTAGAGATTTGCTTTTGTTAAGCTACATTTCATACTCTTGTATATCCCGATCAAGGTACGTTGTACTTTTCAACCCCCAAATATAATTAAAATAAAAGAAGTTTTATAACGTTTAAACAAAATTCCTAACTTTTTTGTTTTATTTCTTTTTTTATATAATTTTCGAAAATAAATTATTTTTCGAGAAAAACATTTTTGGTCCAATCGAACCGGATAAATTTATTCACTCGAAGAGTAAAATAATTTATTTTGAAAATTGTTTTATTTTTAGAAAAAAAAACCTTTTCTGCGATTTGTGGTGCCAATTTTTTGGATAATATCAATTTTTTATTAATGTAATTTTTGAAAAAAAAGGTATGTGTTTTTAAAATTATTAGTGCGAAAAAAAAGTGCATATTAAGTGGTAAAAAAATTAACATATTGTTTGTGATCAATAAATAAAAGCAAAATAATAAAGTGCAGTGACTACATAAGCAAAAAAAAAACATATGTACATATTCTTCGTTTAAAACATTTTTTTAAAGTTACCAACAAAACCAGTGCATAAAAAACTACTAGAATTAATTCCCGCCAATTTTTACTCTTTAGTTTTTGAATAAAAAGAATAACAACTCTCCTTGAAGTGTTAATTTTGTTCGTTTAATCAAAATTTAGTATTTCTTATTGAAAAACGGTTTTTTTCTTATAACTCCAGTACTTTGAGAAATGGCGGATATAAATAATTTAATTAAATCGTGCGATCGTTTAGCCGATTTTGAGGCTTTTATAGCGCTAATACCTCAATCGGAACATAGAGTTGGTACGTTAACCACACATGAGAAAGAACTAAATCGTTTATGGGAAGAAAATCGTCAAGTTTATGATAATTTATTGGGCGAAGGGGATTCTAAGAAGTTGCAGAAGGAAATTAAACAGAAATATATGTCTTCCTATAGTACCTACGTGAATTTTATTATTTCCGATAATTTAGAGCGTCTAAAGGCAACTTCTCAGCAGCAGGCCAATGAATTAACACAAGTTATAGTTCCAAATATCTATTTACCGCCGTGCGATACGGAGATTTTCTATGGGGACTATGTAACTTGGCCTACATTTCGGGACATGTTTTGCGCTTTATATAAGTGGTTAAGTGCAGTAGAGAAATTGTATTATCTACTGCAGAAAACGAAAGGTGAAGCCCATGCGATTATTCGAACTTGTCCTTTGACAAATGATGGCTTTGCCCTAGCTTGGCAGAATTTAGTAGATAAATTTAAAAACAAGCGAGTTCTCATTAACGCTCAATTAAAGATTTTATTTAATATTCCCCCTGTTACCCGTGAAACCGGCCCAAATTTAAAATCGCTGCAATGCACCATTAATGATTGCATTACGAATTTGTCAATGTTAAATGTTAATACGGAAAGTTGGCATGTAATTTTTGTTTATATTTGCTCAACTAAGCTTCCAGAGAATACTTTAGGACTCAGGGAACAATCTATGAAACGTGATGCGAACATGCCAAAGTGGGATCTTAGAATCCGTCTATGACATAAAAGGGACACATTCTTTACCAAATCAGAATAAAAATTCAAATTCCAGCAACACGAATAATTCCAAAAGAGCTCATAATGATTCAAAGAGAATTAATAGTTTTGCGACTAAGGCTAATACAAAACAATCTGTTAGTCGTTGTGTTCTTTGTCAGAAACAACACCCGTTAAGATTGTGTCCTACCTTTTTAAGACAAAGTGGAGAAGATCGTATCTCAACAGTAAAACGATTTAAGAGTTGTACGAATTGTTTAGCAACTTCACATGAATTTAAAAATTGTAAAAGTGTACATGTTTGCTTTATGTGCAAACAAAAACATCATTCGCTCGACTAGATTCACTTCTAATATGGTACAACACACTACTATAGATAACACACCCCCGTATTTGTACCAAGAGACTCTCATGCGCATAATTCTAGTCAAGCTACTATGCCCACTAACGTTGACAATATTGCGTCTACTTCGGCAGGTACTCGTTCCTTTCAAACGTATAGTACCCAAGTGGAATTACGTATTGCCAAGTTAGAACTAAGGATATTATAAATTCTGCTAGAGCATTAATTGATCCAGCTTCTCAAGCAACATTTACTTCGAAAAGACTGCAGAAGAAGCTTGCTACAGATTTTAGCTTTTTCCCCGAAATGTCAACTGCGGACGTTAGATCTGTTAAAGTAGATATATTTCTAGGCGATAATGTTTATTCGCAAATTTTACTTCCTAGAGTCAGAAAACATCCTAATGCCAATCTCGTAGCGCAAAATACAGTATTTGGCTGGATCGTTACTGGTAAAATCGATCGATCGGGACCATCTGTTCCCATTTTAACGCATTTTAACCGTATCCAGCTAAATACTCAACTGACCCGTTTTTGGGAACTTAAGGAAGTTCCCCCCGTACCCCGAAGAACCCAAATAGAAGATTTCTGTGAGAAGCTTTACAGAAACACTACTTATAGAAATTCTGAAGGCCGTTATGTCGTTTCTTTAACTTTTAGACCAGAATTTCCAAAACATTTGTCTCTAGGCGATTCCCGAAGTATTGTTCTCTCGCAATATAGAAGAAATGAGATGCGATTATTGAAAAATCCCGTTTTAAAATCCCAGTATGATAACGTTATTAAAAAGTATATCGAACTAGGACATATGCGTGAAACAAGTCCCCCAGATTCTGAGGCTACTTGCTATTATATGCCTCACCATGCAGTAATTAAGCCAGACAGTGTAACTACGAAGCTTCGAGTAGTTTTTAACGCGTCTAGTCCATCAAATAAAAATAGGCAAATAAATGTGCGTAGTGTGACCATAAAATAAATTGTGTATTGTTTTGAAAAAAATTAGGCCAAACAAGAGCAAAACATATTTTAGGCAAATGATTGTCATATGTGACTGTACCTTTATACAAAACAAAGGGCAAATAAATGTCTTCTTATTAATATTTGCAGTAGAAGATCGAAAATAAAGTTGTTTGGGTAAATTAAAAGCGTTTTGTATACACACCCGTTACTTAAAAAAATTCATATATTTTTTTGTAAATTTAATTTAAAACTCTGTAGAACTAAGATATACATACAGTATAATCTTTTTGCCCAAGGCGGATGCTAAATGTTGTTTTTTAATACGAGTACATCAAAACAATTATAAAGTAAGGAGAAATATGTTTCGTATCAATTAAACAATCGTCGGGTGGTGATGAAGCAAATTTAGCAACAAGACACCCAACCGCCAATCACCATATATAACTGTAAATTTTTAAAACTGGCCTTTACAGTTCATACCACCCGTTGGAATACTTTCTTAGCTTGTTTCACTTTATATAAAATAACCTATAGATGTATTATCTTTGATGGGTATCAGTAATAATTTTTGCGAAAAAACCGACTGCCAAGATTTTAGCTAAGTCTGTCTATAATGGTTCAAAATTTTGGCCAACTGCATCAAACTACATCAACTATTGGGACACCCTTTAATTTATAAATTCAAATTTTTTAGTTATTGCTATCGCAAACTTATCAATATAAGCTCTTTGTAAATTTCAAAAGTCTGTCTACTAAGTATGACCATATAAATCAAAGTAAATCCAGCCCTTGATTTTTAATTTTGTATATTTATACAGTCATAGTAAAATTTTCAAGTTTCCAGATGGTGGAGAAAGAACCTAATTGCCGGATTGCTAAGGCCAAGGCCATGGAACAGGCGGCGAGCGGATGAGCAAAAAATTAAAACATAAATAAAACTATTGAAGTAGCAACGCAATAAGCGGCTAAGCGGCAGTATTTCTAAAACCTGTTTGGAAATTTGCTGAGATTTGTATAAAAATGATAAATTCGCCGTAATTTCGCTTTGCCTGATTTATAGGATGAATACAAAATCTTCTATTTTTTAAGCCCATTAAAATCTTGTACAACATTAAACAATCTTCTCTTGACAATGGCATTTTAACAACTAACCCCACTAACCATTTAGAAATGATGCTCAGTAATAAGCCAATTGCCGTTTAAACGCGCACACCTCTCAGCCGCTCTGCTTATCGTTGCGTGGCCTCGTCCTAGGTCTACTACAACAGCATGTATAACATTTGAAATTGAAAATTAAATTGCTGCAATTTGTTGTATATTCCCAAACTATTGAACAGTCGTATAAAGGCGGTTGATATTAACAATTAGCTGTAGTACTTAGTCTGCTATAGCAAGTATAAAGTTTGAAGATTAAATATAAGGGTGTCGTAATTAATAATGGAATTTACTGTGTTGAAGTCGTTTTTCGCCAGAATTAAATATTTTTTTACTTTTAAATTAAAGAAAAAAAGCAAAACAACAAAATAATATTATTTTTATATTCTTTCTATTGCCAAATATTTGGACTTTCTTCAGTGTTACAAGAACTTCTTTCATCAAATATTTTTAAGCAAATTATTTTGTAAACAAAAGTTAAAAGCAAATGTTTGACTATATCTTGCTAGTAAAAATTTTACTTTCCAAAATTTGCAAAAAAAAATTTTTTTTCTTACGTTCCTTTTTCACTCTCTTGTTGCATGTTTTTCGAATACGTAAGGACGTTCTAATAACAACTAACAACAATTAGTAAATTGTTTAACTTATTGAACAAACCTATCATTTGTATTTGTTTACTGTAAATTTGCATTTGAATGTGTGAAAGGTAAATACTAGTTTGCGTGTAGTTTTAACTGAATAAAAAATTTTTTAGCAATTCTATAGACAGCTAAATTTTGCTACAGTTTCCATTCTTTAAAAAAGTGTATGCGTTCACACTTCCAGTACATGAAGTACAATAAAAATCAGTACATTTCACCTAAAGTGGGATTTAAGCATAATAAACTTGAATTCCAAATAAAGATATTTAAAAAGAAACTCATTCAGTGTACAATTCTTGTAAATTTTTCTTTCATGAAATTTTGTTCGTCAAACTTTCTTTTTTTTCAGTCGTGGATATTACAATGAATAATTTTTTAATAAAACTTTTAACCAAAACCATAATTTGCCAAATTTCTCTAAATTATTAACACAAATCTGCTTGTTACACTCCTTTTCATTCTTTGTGGAAATAAATACAAAATTTGGAATTCGAAGACAAAGAAAGACATTAAACTTTTACAAAGCATTTATTATGTGAATTTATTTTTACAGCAAAAGTTCTGTGTACATAAATAAGGCATGGAAAAAGAATACAAAATAATTTTTAACACTTTACTGGTTCTTTTATGTATAAATTCTCTAATTTTTTTTTTTGCTAACTAGTTAAAAATAGAAAAGTAAAATATCTGGCGTTTCCACTTTATTGTTTTCTGCTAAAAAGTTTAACCTCAATAAAACTTTGTTCAAGAAACTTTATATAACACCTAGAGATATTTGAGTAAATTCTCTTACGAACTAAAATATAAAAAGCTTTAACCTTCCTCTTTTTTTTTTTTCTTTCGAAAGACAAACAAAAGAATTTCAAATCTTAAAACAAAAATAAACAAGTGTCATATTATGCTGATGCTATAATTATACTGTGTAAATTTATAAAAAATTTGTCTTAACAAACTTCTACAAACTCATATCATAATCATGAGGTTTCAGATTTGCATATTTTAAATACAAAATGGAAAATAATAACTTGAACTGTTAATAAGAAAAGTAAGCTTTCATTTTTTATAGGTCTAGGTTTAGCTGGGTCTAGAATTGAATATTTCTTAGTTTTTTGTTATTCTTTGTAAAAAAAAAACTAATGTAATTTTAGTATAGTTGAAACTGATCTATGATTTTAAAGCATCCACCTAGAGAATCATGAATGTAGCTACTAAAATAAAGTCAACAGAACAACTGTAGCAATCCTAATACCCTGTTCAGACATGTTTTCTTAAATGAGTTAAATTAATTTTGGTTGCGCTATTTAAGTTGGTGTTCACACATGCTCAATTAATCTTATTCAATTAGCACAAGGCATATTTATTTTACTAGGTAGTGTCGTTCGTCAAGCTGATTTTTTTTTTGTTACAAAAACAACGCGGCTTTTGTTTTTTTTTTTTTTTTTTAATTAGGACCAGCACTCAGGGGATGACCCCTACTTATGCAATGCATTGTACCAGAACTACGAAATTAGGTTGTGGGAAGGTGGATAAAGGGAGTAGTGCTTGTGGACATTTGATTTGAATCTCTGCACATTGAAAGTGCTAGGAAAGACCTCTGCGGGGAGTTTATTCCACCTACGAACTGTTCGGCTAAAAAACGAATTCTCTCTGTAATGCGTAGTGCGATTCACTGGCCAATCGACCACAAAGGAATGCGCTCTTGATGCAGAACGCGTTGCGCGTACGAAATTACGGTTTTCAGGAACAAGTTCCCTGATTTCATAAGAGCACATTCCGTTGTAGTAACGATAAAACAGTGCAACACACGTCACATTGCGTCGATGCTCCAGTGAGTCAATAGAGCTGGATACCCTACTGTCACCGATGAGCTTCTTCGCTCTCTCCTGCACGCGGTCGAGTAACTCCAAAATAGACTTTGAAGCACCGGCCCACACATGAGAGTTGTATTCCATTTTCCCCCTTACAGGCGTTGAGTGGGGCGAGGGACTCGTCGTTAATGACGATGATAGTGTCGCGAAAGTGGCCCTTTCGCTCGCTTACTTTAGCGACTTTCCAGTAGGCCGTAGGCAGCTCTTTGTTGCTGACTTTAATCAGCTCCAGAATTTCATCCGGAGTGGAGGGATCTGCCGGGATTCGGGCGAAGGATCTTGGACGGTTTGGATCTTATCTTTGGATACAGCTGAGAGCTTAGCACCCGACCAGATTTTACCTAGGCTGTCAATTGCCTGCTTGTACAGGTCCGCTAAGCGTTGATCAGCACAAGCGATCAATTTAACATGCCCCTGATACCAGCCCGCATCACGGCATGAAGGGGATGGGACAGGATTGGCTGAAATTATGTCCTTATGGACACTGCGAAGAGCCGCTTGGACTAACCTCCAGTTATCTGGAGATATAGTCCCGTCACTTTTACCAGTATCTATTATAGCCAAAAAGAGGCTATCCCTAACTATCTCGCTAAGGGGACGTGAGGACATCGGTTTAGACGATGAAGTCTTTGGCCATTTAGGCAACTGAGGGACTGCCGTGGCGACTTCCTCAGCCGACTTTTGTCGTTTCTCAGATGCCAAGTTAGGTGGAAGGCGAGACTCCAAGTTCTGTTAATAGATAATAAGCTTTTATAAAAAAAAAAATGCAGCCATCATGAGAACGGATGAGGGCATGAACGAGATTGATCTTGATGTCATTAACAACATACAGGAAAGTGAATTCAAAGAACCAGAACTAATTGATTCATCTGAACTGAGGAAGAGACAAGCAATAATTTGTGGAGCTACTAGAAAAAGAAAAATCGCCAACTGCTTTAAAATGAGATCCTAGTGCTCATAGTAGTTCTAGAGGGAAAAAAACTGAAAAAATAACTTCTCCTCCTAGATGAAATTCTTTCAAGCAAATATTTAGACAGTTATATTTTGATTTCGCAAGATAAAAAAAGAACAACGATATGACCAACAGTTTATGGCTCTTCTAAACGCTTGAGCAAAGGTTTCCTGATAAGCCGCCCGCAGAAAAAAATATGGTTGTAATATTATCACAATAACTATATTATGTTCTCTATAATATTATGCCACAAACAAAGTTACTTAAGTAACGATAAACATTGTCAGGTTAAAAATTAATCCGTATAACGGTTACTGTGTATAGTAAATACAACATTGTTAAATTTAATTAAAAAATGTTCGAACCAAAACCCAAAGTTTTATATTTACAAAATGTATTAAACGAAAGTCCCTTTTTCAAGAATCTATTCATATCTTCAGATGTACAATAGTAGGGCTCACTAAATGCTGTGTCGCTTCCTACCATTTCGCTACTGCTTAGTAAGCTCCTCAGAAAACTTCTCACAAACATTTTAAATAAACTAAATATTTTTGTCCAAAGAATTAAGTAAAGACATAAATCAAAGTTTATGCAAAAACAACAATAATCAACTACAATTTTATTTTTTTTTTATCACTGTATACGGCTGACTTTTTTTTTTGCTTTTTTTACAGTTAAAAGATAATGAAAAATAAAATATCGCAAAACACTACGATAATTTGTTTCTATGCACGGGCACTTTGCAACTCATTAAATTAAATAAGTGCTTACTAAATTGAAAGATTTGACACAAGTTTAGTATTCTATATCAAGCAAGTCATAGGGAAATATATTAAATATACTAAAATTATTATGAAAGAATCGAAAAAAATCTCAAACTAACATGCCTTTTAACTATTCCAAAGCATGTAAATTGTTGGGGGCTGTCTTCAAAATATATATATTACCACTGATTTTCTTCGACTAATATTCTACTGCCGATTTTTCTCTATTACTCTTTTGGTAGTTTTTATGGAAAATATAAAAAAGCGACTTTAAAATACATTTATGAATGTAAAATATTAAAAAAATTCCAATACCTTTTACCATAAATAGCAATGTCCCAAAAAAATTTGCTTTTTAATTTTCAAACTATGAATGTCGAATGAATTTTAGTAATTCGGAGGTAGAGTCAGCTATCTTTATTAGTAATTATAGTGTCCCTCACGGAAGTTTAGGATGTCCATTAAAAATTGGATGTTTTAACTTTTTATGAATTTAACGCAATAACAACAACAAGAATAAAAAAAACTAAAAAAAATACTACTGCTAACATTTAACGCGGTACAAATTGAGCTGAGTATAATACCTTGCCATTCAACACAGTTGTCAATAATTTCAAGTTTTAAAATTTTGCGGTGGTGCGTGACGATCGCATTTTTCGTTTACAAGAAAATGTTAAAAAAAATTGAAAAAATAATTCGTTTTTTATCTTCATTCATATATAACTTTTAAAGTAAGAATGTAATGTTCAAGCACCACCACAGATTTTAGAAATTATATAATTAAAAACACGGGATTATTTTTTAAACATTTAATTTTCATAAAAAAAAACTTCGTCCTATTTTTTTATTTAATTATCCCGGTTAAATAAATTATCGACATTGATTATTGAGGGTCAAAGCACGGAGAAAATTCTTTAGTTTATTTAAAATGTTTGTCAGAAGTTTCCTGAAGCAGTAACGAAGTGGCCATTGACACGTTCTTTAACCCTCAATAATTAATGTCGGTAATTGATTTAATCGAGATAATTAAATAAAAAAAAAGCACTAAGTTTTTTATGAAAATTTAGATATTATAGTTATCAACAATTGTGTTGAATTTCAAGGCATAATATTCAAACCAATTTGTGTGTAAAAAATGAAGGTCCACAGTCGGTTACTTAACTTTCAATTAATCAATAAAATAAATAATATTCAAAGGTTGTCTTTGTTGTGGTACCTCGTCTTTCTCAAATTATTTCATTGTAAATAGTCCGCTATAATTTTTTACTTTTGTATTGTTATTGTTTTTTGTTGTTATTCTTTGTATCAATGTTTTTGTTTAGAAAATTGTTTACTAATTTATTGTAAGAATAATTGGTAAGAGCATCTCTATTAATATTATCAATAATAGGTCCGTTTGTGTACTTTTTCCGTAAAATTTAGTAGCTGAGTAAATACTAAGAAAGTTAAACAAATTACTCTCATAAAAAATTTTTCTTAAAATTATTGCACCTCATAAAGAAATATACACCAGATGTCAGATAAAGTACAGGCTCGGCAAAACAAATGCATTAACTTCCTTCCATCCAACGAAGCAAGAAATGGAAAATTGTGTAAAATAATGAGTACTGCGGAATAATTAAAGAGATTGGAAAAGATGGAGAGCAAACAACAAGCAAAAAAACACAAGGACATACAGAAAGTAAAGTACTATTTCAAAATTTGTTCGATATAGATGAGCCTTTGCAATTACTACCTTATGTCGATGTGAAGAATAATCGGATAAAAATTCTTTAAACGAAAATAAACATTCTGAGAGGTTTAAATTATAAATATCATGGTGAAAAGTTTGGCAAACAAAAAATTTGGATTTAGAATCTCGACTCAAAGAAAAACTAAGGAATTTACACTCTTATGAGGAGCTCCAAAAATTTAAATAATAAAAAAAACTTGATGTTCTTAAAAGTACAGATAATAAATATTCTGTCAAAAGCAATTCTACTAAAATAACTAAAATTTTATTCGCAAATCTAAAAATGTAAATACTTACAAAACTTTAATGACACACACATTTTAATATAAATTTGAAACTATATAATTATATTCTCTTTCTCATTCGGTTTCTTTTCAACCGGTTTTCTTTCTTTCAAACTTTTTAATGTACTAAGTGCAAATTATTGCCACTGGATGGCGCAAAATTCATTTTTATTAAAAAATATATCAAAACACCCAGTATTTAAGAATACTATGAGTTCATATATTTAGCAAAAATACTCGCCAAAGGATTTTGCACTAAATTGCTAAACATTATTTGAACAAATTCTGGAAGATAAAACTTTATGTTTTCTTTTAATTTAAATTAAAATTAACTTTAATTTTGTAAATAACGGAATTATGAAAAATTCGCAGAACAAAAGTTGCTTTTGAAGCCCTATTTTTCACAAAAAGTTCATTTTGGCATATTGCTAAACATAAAATTGTATTTATTTGAAAATGTAGGACAGTGAGTAAAGCTGTAGATTTTTCTTTTTTTTTTTCTTTTGTTATATAAATGCAAAGTTGATTTGTTATAAAGTGCTTCAGGCTGGTATACCGCCAAACACACCAACAAACGTAGGAAATCAACAATATAAAAATGCAGGCTTTTTTGAACTCTGTGCTATTTTTTTTTTTCTTATCTTTAGTTCTTGGCACATATTTCTATAAAATCTATACTTGCGACTTGCAAGTATAGATGTATTTCTTTTCAGTGTTCTTATTAAAGATTAAAGATAAAGATCAAAATCATCCATACAAAGGAATATGCTTTAATTTTTTATTTCTTATAGTTTTTGCTATTGTAAATATAGTTTCAAAAGAACAGTGCAACTTTTAACGTCTTCCTGCAATGGCTGAAAGATAAGAACATGTTCGTAAAAAAAATATCTCTATGAATACACCCTTAAATATATAAAATCTTTTTATTTAAATGGCCACATTAATACAACGGCTGAAAATATTTTAAGTATCAGACTATTACGGTTTTTGAGATCCTTTGACAGGTGGGTAGACTTTCTACAAGCAATGATATGGTTACAGTTTTATCCTTTTAAAGTATGAAACCATTAATTTTAGATTAGTCGTGGCCAGAATTATACCTAAGTTTATGCACACAAAACAAAATAAATTATTTTTTTTTTCAGAGTTTTGTAAGCTTTTTTCCGGCTTCCTTATCAGAATATTTCTCCGATAATTAAATTATTTGCCATTTAAATTATTAAGTTAATTATAAGATTTGGTAGCAAAAAAAAAAAAAAACGAATAGTAAAATTGGTAATAAGCAAAAATCAAAAAAGCATTTGGATTAATACAACAACTCATGCTAATTCTGCTGTTGAATTTAGGGTGGTTATCTCAGCCCTTTATATGCGACGATACCTGTGCTTTCAGTTGCCGAACGAAGTATTGTAAAGTTATGTATATTAATTTTTTTTATTAAAGTTATTTAAATTATACAAATATATTGTAAATGTCCTAAGGCTTCAGCGGGGATATACAATATGTACCATATTAAATTCTACGTCCTTCAACATAGCTTCAACTAATTCTGCATAATGCAATAATAATTTCTCCTTGTCTTTAAAAGCAATGATTAACCTAATTATTGTATTGTATTACAATTTTTTGGTACACGCTTAACAAAATGTTTATCAAAGATGAAAGATGCTTAAAATGCAAACAACTTTTTTTCATTTTCAATATCTTTCACGCTTTCCTCGTAAATGTATGCAAGTGTAAAAAACCTATAAGGAGTAAATTTGCATGTATTCACAAAACGACAATTTCCATAAATTATTTATACGGCCATATTGTATTGCGCAAACTTGAAAAAAAATCGTGTAAAACATTAAAATTTTTCTTTCTCTAAATCGTGCTAATTCGAGACCGTGTAAAAACAGAATTGGGGGTAACTATATTAGCAGTAAGAGTATCGTTAAGCTATTTCAAATAAGCGACGCATCGATTAGCATTTAATGCGTGTGAAGATGAATAAGGAAAGCAAAGATGAAGCTTCACATGGTATGTGATTTTCGACTAACTAATCTTACGGTAAGTGATATTAAGATTTTCACGTATTTTTTCACACAAAATTGTTTGATTTAGTGTAGGATGTTTGAAGCTCACTTGCCAAACATTCTGTTAGCTTGAAAGAAATTAAACATTACCCTTAAATGTACTTGCCATATAATGACTTACTTGTTTGATTGCCATATTTTGTTACTTGCTTACAAAACACATTACAAAAAAGAAAGTAGTATTAGTATTTTCTGTAATAACATATGTAATCAATTCTCAGTAATCGATTGTAAATGGAGCATTCCATTCATTGGGTTGAATCTAGCTTGAAAGTCCTTCCACCAGAAATGATAAATTCCACATTTGATTACCTTTTTTAAAATGTTTTTGGGTTGTGTCTAATATTTCTTATTTTCGCTAAAAACTAAGCACATTTACTGCTTTAAAGAACCACAACAACAAAAAACACATGCAAATTCAAAGAGCATGAAAACAATTGGACAAACAAAAAATCCAAATGAAAATAATTATTTTATGATAGGAGTCAAAAATTCCTTCTGTAGATATAACTGCAATAATGTTAAAGATAAGCAAATTATGACCCTTTATCCTTACTTTTTATAACACTACTTATTGAACATTTTTATTAATGAGCCATTCGTATGACCCTCGCATGAATTTTTTAAGGAACTCCACTACTTACCATTAATAAAAAAAACAAACTGCTTAAGTTTTATTTTTATTTTTCCGTGTACGTTTTTTCCGTACATGCATTTATTTTCATTTCTTCATGTACTTTTTTCCGTACACGTACGTGTACGCAAATAAATATTTATATAAAAATAAAATTTATATAAATATTCTAAATTTAGAGAAATACATACATAATTGTTATTAAAAAAAATGTACGGGTTGGTTTTAGTTGTGGGTTTTCAATATATGTATGAGAATTTTGTGCATTTTTGGCGAATTAATAAATGTATACACTTTTGAAAAATACATACATAACAAAAACCAACAATTCATTTATTAAAAAAAACATATGAGATCACATGTTTGAAAAATCAATCTTTTTCTATGCTTTTTTAATTTTTTCTAATTTCAAATATTCTAAGTTCATTTCACTGAGACTAATACTAATATTTTCCAATTCCTGGTGATGTCTTTTTAATTCAATAAGTTCTTTTTTCTCTCTAATGAACTCATTTTTTTCAAATTCTTATTTATTTGCATTAAATATCTGCTTTGATCTTTCATATTATTGTTTATGACTTTCATTTTTCCTGCTACATATTTAAAATTCTTTGTTTCTTTGTTCATTTAATGTTGAATGTCACAGCTGATTTTACTTTTCTTTCTATGAGAAGTCATTTCGGGATTAAATGGAGAAGCTGGAGGTGTGGCTTTTTAATTCCCGAAATGGAATCATCATATGGTGCTGCATTTTTAGATTCCATATATTCCATTAAATTAGTTGACTCAGGTTCAAAAAAATTGGCTTTGGTAATGTCGTCCACTGCATGGAACCGGCGACAAAAAGTACTGCTAGTAATCTTCCCCTCCCGTCATTTTTAAAGACATCTTGTGTTCCGTAGTCTTGTTTGTATGCTGCGTCTCCAGTAACACCGCATATAAATAAAACACACAAAATTAAAAAAAAGGTACCTGTAATTCTATCAATAATTAAAATAATTAAAATAACATTTTTTTGATAAAATTAAATTTGTGAATTTAAAATTAAATGTTTATTTTCAACTTCAGTATAAGATTCTTTATATTTAGAGATGTATATAAATACTAAAAAGTAATTGATATTTCTTTATTATGGGCAACCAGATTAAGAGAATTTTGGTAGGTTTGAAAAGATACATATAATGATTTTAAATTATCATTTTAATTTAAATTTATGTTTATTTTTACGTTTTAATGTATGTACACATGTGCAATTAAAAAACTCCAAATGTTAACATTAAAAATTAAAAAGTAACCAAGTACTTTATTTTAAAATTAAAATCACGAGTATTTCATTTCTTTTCGAACATCATATTTATCAGCTGTTTGTATAAAGCACCAATTCGAAAGTAAACAATTCAAACAAACAGTTGAAAAACTCCCAAGGAATTTTTAAATTGCAAATTTTTTGTTAAAATCGTAAAAAAGTTATCAGTTTTCATTCAAAGAAAAATAAAATACATTCAATTTAATCTGTGTATTATTTAAATTTCTCTTAATATCCAGCTTATACAAAATAAACCATATCGCACCGGTGTATACACTGGCGTTTTGAAAGCGCCAAATTTATACGGGTTTCGTTTGTCAGAACACCAGTTTAAAGCGATATTTATTTTTCAGAACATGGACGAAAAACGTAAACTATAGTTGACGTTAAAATAATTGTTTTATTCTAATGATGTTATAAAATCTCATGAAAATTTATTTATAAATTTCTATTCTAGCGCAAAAGTGCTTAGCATTATCTTAAAGTTTTACAAATATTTTATTTGGTATAAGTAAAAATGAAAAGCGTTTGTAAATTTGACTAGTATATTTTACTAAATTTTTAGCATTCATTAACTTAAATTGTATTTTAAAACATCTCTCCTCGGACTGAAAAATTTCCCACAAAATTAAAACTCTAAAGCGAACTTTTTTTATTTGACTACACAGTGAAGAGCTTTTCAATTTAATTTAGGATTTTTAAAATTTTTTTTCAAACATATGAATCATTCATACATACATACGTGTTGTTTTATTAGAGTTTAAAAGTTTTTACTGCATAAAAATTTCTAAACCGAATTAAAAAAGCAATAATTTTATTTTTTAACATATTTTTGCTTTTTAAATAAAATATTCAATTTGTTTATTATATGACAAATCTGACATAAGAATTTAACTACTAGAAAAGCTATATGGAATAAATAAATCTAAATAAATAAATTTAATAGAAAAACAAATAGATTTTATTTTTAATGGATTTTGGCATTTTAACTCCAAAATTCAAACAGCATTAGACAAAAAAATTGCAGTACTACAGTTTTTTATAAATGTCAAAACAAGAATATGTGATTTTTAATTAAAGTTACTAAGGCAAAGAAAACAAAATTGACTTCATACAACTTTTAAACGAAATACTCTAAACAAAGTAAATAAATTTCATTAAAGAAGTATTTTTTAGAAAAACAATATTGTGTTTATTCAGTACCTCATTTCTGCATTTCTCGCATCGTAAAAGTTTTCACATCAAGAGTGAAACAAAAATTTTCATCGTTTCTCGATTTGCGAGTTCTTAATGCGAAAACAGACAGCACTGATTCTGTTTTTACTGGAATAATTCCAGTACAAGTGTCAAATAAAAACAAAACGTCAAAATAAAGAAATAAATTATCAATCAATATAGAAAAATAGTGAAAGTGTAGAAAAGAGTTAATAAATAAAATAAGTTTTAAATAATATAGCGAAAAATAATGTATAATACAGTGCGGAGGACATGTAATCAATTAGCTTTTGCTGTTTGGAAATTCTTTCTATTTTCTAAATAAAAAGATATAAAACATAAATAAATACTTATTGATAATACTTTTTTATTATTAATTTAAATTGCTTTTTACCTTTCGGCTGATTTAGACTAAATGTTTACACAAATTTAAAAATATATTTTAAATCTTACTTGTTCTCGCGCTGTTTTGAAATGTGAGTTATTTTGACAGTTCTTGCGTAAAACTTTTCACAAAATATTGGTACAGAAACACTTTTTCTCGCATACTTCCAATAACTGTTGGAAAATAACTTAAATGACATATAGTTCTCGCATTTTAAAGATACAGAAACACTTGTGTGAGAAACCCCATTTTTTGTTTCAATTTACGTCGTTTTACTAAAAATTCACTTGTTTCATGCGAAAACTTTTACGATGCGAGAAATACAGAAACGAGGTACAGAATTCTAAACCAAAATTTCAGACTCGCTTTTAGCCTGGTATAAAACAATTCAATATTAAACAAATTAAAATTTTCGTTTATTTTTAAGCAAGTTTTAAGGAAAGCCTCCTATTGAAATAAGATCTGGAGGAACGTCAGATTTAAAACCAGAGATAATTTGGTTACTTGAAAACCACAAAATGAACCTAACGCAGTACCATTACGTGAACAAATATTGTTGCAAAAAAATTTCATAAAATTTAAAAAGAAGATGTAAGAGGGCTATATTCGGCTATGCCGAATCTTATATACCCTTCACCAACTATGCATAGTATTTCCTTAAAGATCTGTATAAAAGCATTAAAATGATACCTATATTGATATTTTAAAAAAAGTTAAAAATTTCAGAGGCCCGCAACTCGAAAAGTATAGGCGAGCGCCAATCTTTTCCCTTGATGTTTTATTTTTATTATTTATTTCTCTGTCACTCCAATATGGTGAAGGGTATTTAATATTCGGCATAGCTGAATATAGCGCTCTTACATGTGTGATAATTTTAATTTTGTGTTCTTAAATGCCATATATTTGGAAGTAGGTTGAAATATTGTATAGTTAAGAGTATGCGGTACTTGACGTAGTTGGAGTATTATTTAACGAAGTATAACATTCGGAGAATAAAATGCTGTCATTTTCTTTTTGCGAAGATATCGTACGCGATATTTGACTAATAATATCAAACGTCTTTAGTAAGTGATTCTAAAAGTATAATAACATTTATTATTGCTTTTTTTATTTAAAATTCAAACATACCATTGCATTTTTTTTGTTGATCATTGGTAAGTAGTGCAGTTCCTTGAAAATTAAAACGAAATTATATAAATCCCTCATGAATAAAAATGTAAGAAGTGTTATAAAAAGTTTAGGTTAAGGGTAATAATTTGCTTATCTTCAACATTGCAATTATATATAGGGAAGGAATTTTTGATGTCTATTGTCTTCATAAAATAATTATTTTCATTTGTTATGTGTTGTTTGTAAACAATATTTTTTTTAAGAAATCAAGAACAATATGAAAATTTATTTTTCGGAATCTTTTTTATTTTAATTTACTTTATTCGTGCTTGATTCTTTCATATATAAATATTTAATGATATTATCATGAAATATTCATTATTTTCAACTAAACTAAGAAATGAAATGTATAACTGCGGGGAAAGCATATCCATATGGCCATTTCACTAGTGCTCATATAGCTCATCAGTTGATTGTGAATAATTTATATACACAAAAAACACGGTTACACGACCTTGTTTGTACATAAAATATAATTTGAAAATTTTGCTGTTAGTGCAAAATTAAACACCAAATTTATTGTACAACTTCCATTAGTTTTTCTGCTGTTCATAAGTTTTTATTTTATCATAACTTTCATTTTACTTAAAGTGAGATAGCTTAGAGACAAAATGTAATGATACGTTGATTTTTAACAATCGCACTAATTCTACTTTTATTTATTTTTTTTTTTTACAAAATCCAATGCAAATCTTAATACCTGCATTATAGTGTATAACGGGCTTAAAAAAGATCAGCTTTTAAAAACTAGCTGAAAACAAAAAATAGTCTTTATATATTTAAAACTGCTTTGCACTGCACTGCTTTGTAAAAGTTACTTCTGTAATTTTTTGCAAGAGAAGAAATATTTGTCTGTTATATTGTATGAAGTTTTTAAAAATGATTATTTAATAATTGCCTGCATTAAAATGCCATTAAGCACAAGAAAGTGTTTAATATTAAAAATGTATATAAACCCAAGGTAATGCAAATTAAGTCAAGTTTAAAAAGCTTCACAGTTTATATTTAATAGTTTTTATTCAGCTTAGAAGAAATTTTTTTACTTGATATTTTTAACTGTTAATTCAAAGAGTCTTAATTTAGAAATAATTGTATTGGGCAAACTATTAGTGAAGTAAAAAAAGGATATAACTATAGTTATCAATATTGTGTGCTGCCTCACTCTAAGGAATGAGAAAGATTGTCCAAAATTATCAACCAAACAGTTGTGCAGCCTAAAAATTTTGTCTGTCGAGACGAGTAAAATATAATTTAAGGATATTTTATATTAATCTTGCATTCAAAACAAACTACGGTAAAACAATATAAGTGCAAAGCAAGTCGTATATTAAGGATTAACTGCTAACCTACTAGTTCTGGCTTAATACTGGCAAGCATAGAAACTGATAAAGCACTCGATGCAAGGTTTTAATAATATATTTTTAACTTACCTAATATCTTTTTGTTAGTCCACAGTATGTTCACTACAGATAACGAAATGAATGCGTTATTCTGCACGCTTACATATTCAGGGTATTTTTTATACCAGATAAAACTAACGGCCAAAGAAACAATCATACCATGCTCACTGTTTAACATTCAATCACAATCTGTTAAATCATATCGAATAAGTTGACTATTAAGCAATATTGTTACAATTACGCCAACAAGTCTAAGCAATGTGAGTACTGAAAAAAATGGCGACGCATTAAAAGAAGTGTGGTAGAGGGTATAATTTTTAAGTTCTTTAGCTATTGCACGAAATAAGGCTCTGTACGCCCACTTCATAGATTTTGGCCTATACAGATATAGCTTCTAGATGATGCAGATATTAAAGCCACGATGCATTCATACTCGTCGTTGCTCGGATGGTTACGCGCTAGAGCGATATTTTATTGCAAAGTTATAGTCAGACTCCATTCATCCAGAAAAATACGCCATTTAGTGCGATTTTTTTTATGTTGGGCTATACGTGGTGGTTCTTAGAAGATGGAAATAATTCTATATTTTCTGTATTTCTTGAGTTTAAATATTAATGTTTAATATTATAGTGCTTACAAGGGCAGCGAACCTTTA
This sequence comes from Gymnosoma rotundatum, assembly GCA_916610165.2. Lineage (NCBI taxonomy): Eukaryota > Metazoa > Arthropoda > Insecta > Diptera > Tachinidae > Gymnosoma > Gymnosoma rotundatum. The sequence continues at coordinate 18,478,210 of OU744340.1, read as the reverse complement.
AAGTAGCACATCTCGAATATGTGAAAAATTAAAACCGAAAAAGAAAGCATTTGCTTTTTCTTTGGAAAAATAAGAATTATTAATTTTCAGAATAGCTCAAGTCAAGCTCTAAATGAAACACAACAATCTGAAGGTGTCTGGGTTTTTCTGTTTTCTTTTAAAATCGTCCGCAATTTTATTTGAAATTAATTTTTTTTTTCATTTTTAGCAATTAAAAGGAAATTGGACTTAACTCAAAATTAAATTAATTCATTTCTTATATTATAACAGTTCAACTAATAATTTAATAAGAAAATAAATTATTATTTAAATTAATAATTTTTCCTTTACAATTAAGTATAATTGTATTTATGTAAATACTAATATATAAGATTATTTCTGGTATTTCACACTTCATGCAATTGAAACGTTTTCCTCCTAAGATTATCTTACCTTATAGCCAGCATATATAATACATATTTTGCTGGAGATATTCATTTTCATTCATTCACTTGAGCATCTACTACTTATTCCATTGTTGTCCTAAAACATTAACTGTATATTCATAATAATTTATATGTGTTTATCTTGTCATTAATATTTAACGTGTTTATTTACTTATATGCATGTGGCTTAAGACAAATTGAGCTGGTGTAGCTCCATACATAGACAATTAGTCAAATACAATAATTAATAATTTAGTTATATTTGCAAAACAAATTCTATCGAAGCTTATAATGTTTCCACAAGACCAGTAGCTACCTCTACTTCCACAACTATGTCCTTAATATGTACTAATAAAATAAAACACGTAAATGTTTAATTTTCAATTATTATGACATTTCTGCGAAAAATGGTTAAATCAATATATTGTTCAAAAAATTCTTGAAAATATACACTTTAGTAAAATGAAAAGTCAAAGGGAGTATGACAATATTCTCTTTAAATCCTGAGAGTTATGGCTTAAAATAAATTTTATTTGATTTCAAAATAATACATGTGGACTTTCCTTTATAACCAAAAATTTAAAAGACCTTCTATTAATCGTCTTAACAAAAATATATTTACTACACGATTTCCTTGCGTCATAATGTGCAAAATATGTTAATTTTTTTCTGTATAAGCTCCATTGGGATTTTAGCTGAAGCCCCATATATTTATTTTTTTATTGGTGTTTCTTCAATGTTTTAAAATATATGAAAAAATTAGCAGTGGTGTTCTGTCAGCTGTCTCGATAGACATGAACCGCTCTTACTGATTTTCAAAATCAGTTATATAGGTAGTCATATTTCAATATTATTTAAAAAAAAATAATTCTTTGGAGCAATAGGAAAAAACAAAGTCACATGCTAAAAAAATCGCTGATTTCAAAGCAGCAGTAATAGCTCTCATCAGAAGAACACAAAAAAGCAAAAAATGTTTTGCGCGAAGTACCAGGTTTTCATTGTATTAAACACCAATATGTAAAAAACTAAAAAAAAAAAATAATGGTAAACAAAGCATTAGAATATTATTTTTTGTGTAGATAAATAATTTTCTTTCCAAATTTGTAATTCTTTCTTCATTCGTCTCTCCAGAACCCATTTATGCGCAGGATGTCCACAAGATTTGGCAAGTTACTAAAAACTATTGTTCTAGAATAGGTGCTTATGAAGAGAACGAAAATTTGCGTGCAATTTGTTTTACAGTCTAGAATTGCCCATATTAGAACAATACTTAGTGCAGGGTGCTTCACAAGAATTCCATAAAAAGACATCATATGAATTACTCAAGGCGGTGTCTTGATGGAAAAGTTAAATTTTTTTAATTTATTAAAAAACGTTAAAAATCTATGTCCTAACTCTCTCTTGTATTTTGAAAAACTATAGGTAAAAACCAAAAAATAAAGTTAAAATTTTTGATTTTAAATTAAAAAGTCGATTTTCTATCTATATATATAAAAATGAATGTCTGTCTGTTTGTTTGTGCTTTATAGGAGGCCAAACCCTTGGACCGATCTTCCTGAATTTTTCACAGTATTATACTGTGACTCTGGAAGGAATAGTAGGCTATCTGAAGTTTTAATTGGACAAAGGGGCGTGGCAACGCCCATATAACCCAAAAATTTAAATCGCCATATTTTGGCCATTTTTTGACCTACGTCGACGATATTTGGTACATATGGTATCGGCATAATTAGGAATGCGTACCAGGAGAAAAGTGGGTGAGTGGGTGGGTCCCCGCCCCTTTTTAGAAAACTTAAAAGTCGTATTATAGTCCTAACTACTGGACCAATCGTCATTAAATTTTCACAATAGGATATTCTTGACTATATAAAGTTGGGAGTGGACAAAGGGGCGTGGCACCGCCCATATAACCCAAAAATTTAAATCGCCATATTTTGGCCATTTTTTGACCTACGTCGACGATATTTGGTACATATGGTATTGGCATAATTAGGAATACGTACCTGGAGAAAAGTGGGTGGGACCCCGCCCCTTTTTACAAAAATTAAAAATCGTAATATAGTCTTAACTACTGGACCAATCGTCATTCAATTTTTGCAATAGGATATTCTTGACTATATAAAGTTGGGAGTGGACATAGGGGCGTGGCCTCGCCCCTTTAATTTTATTTAATAACGAGGGGGGTAGCGAAGCACACCGGGTTCATCTAGTAAAAGTATAAAAGATACTATGCCAATTCTACGCACGTTTGTCCTTTAATTATCTATATAGAATACCAGAAAAAAAATTTTTTTTAATCCGTTCACTTTTAAAAACGTTAAAAGCTTTAAAACATTTTTCAAATTCAGGTGGCTTATTTGACGCACAGTGGTACATCCTTATCCTGAACCAGGGTTTATTCAAAAACAATATGCGAAAAGCTTATGTTCTCCTCTATAAATCGCAGTTTGTTTCATGAAAATCGGATAACGCATAAATGTGATTTAGTAAAATAAAAGCAAGTAATTATTTAGACTGTTTTATTGTTTACTAAAGTTAATGATAATTCTGGTCTCTTGTAAAATACTTTAAAATAAATGTTGATAAAGACATTTAGAATTATAATATTTCGCATACAATTGTTTGTACGCATTACTAAAACATGAAGCAACTTAGGGGATATAATATCTGTTGTCTGTCAAATAATCGTATGCTTATATAATGTATTATTAAACAAATATCACTGCACATATGCACTGGGTAAAATAAACAGCGTGCAAGTTAATAAATTTGTCGTAAATGTTCTCTTTAAATTCTAATTCAAAACAAAAAAAAAAAAAAAAAAAAAAAAAAAAAAAAATAATTAAATAACTATAACTCTAAAATTCGAACATTTATCTAAACTCTTATAATTAGAATTTAGGCATAGACAAATATTTTAGTTTTCAACAAACTCTCTAAAATCTCTTAATTAAGTCAGATATTTAGGAATTAGTTAAATTTACTACTTACTGACAATGTGCTGTTAAATTTAAAAAAAATCTTAAACCTAAGCTTCAGACAGTACGTCTTTTAGGCGAATTAAGGGCCAGAGATTGTTGTAGTCTATTAAAAAAATTATCTTCATATACAGTATTAATAGAAAGGTATCTGCAAAGTGTGTAAAGACAACAGGGACCAGGTTACTACCATGCGAACACTAAATAAACTTTTTAAAATGAGCGCTAACTAACGTCTAAACTATACTGAAGTCGAACAGAAACGGGGAATTCATTTCCTACCATAACTGCCTCGGAATATAGTAAATACTAGTAAAAAGTTCAAACATGTGGTCAGCAGCCACAGTTAATCCAAGAAATTACCCCAGATGTGGAAGATTCAAAAAGCGACTTAATCTTTAATTCAGTGTAATAATGAAAGAAGAAGACAACTCTCGGACTTATGGGGGCTAAATAAATATTTAACTAGACAATCATAGGAGAAGTTTTTAAACATAAAGAGAAAAAACGATTTCAACATAAAGTTCGTAAAATCTTATACTAAAACCAAAAGCACTTACTTAAATGTTAACGAAATACTGAAAAATTGAAAAACTTTTTACACGCACAAAAAAAAATATGTTGGTTGTAATGTTTAAAGTTTAACTTCAAATATATTATAATAATACTTGTGTTAATAGTAATCGATATAAAATACAAAACACCTATTTTTAGAATTTTTGTCTGTCTGATCTTCTGTCTGTGTTCGCATAACGTAAAAACTACTGGATATATTTAACAAAAATTTATGAGAAGATCCCTTAGAACCTTGATTTCAATTTAGAATATTTTTTTCGTAAAAATAAGTCATTTCGTAGAGAAAATATATACAAGTGTGAAAGCACCCAATTTTACCGGTATAATGGTATTAAACATTTTTCTGCATATTTTATTTTTAACACTGTCTGCGCAACTCTGATATAAATTGATATAAATATTTACAAGTAAGGGTGCCATTATTTCATGGTATATATCCGATTTTTGTGTTATTGTTCATGCTATTAAAATTGATATATTGGCCAGAAGCATTATCAACTAGCGCGAACGAACGGGTTAAATTGACCGAATCAATCAAGTGAACGAAATGATCCGGTCACTTAAATCAGGTCTTCTCAGTCAATAGTGTACGGATTAAATGAACGGATGACTTAATTGAACGAAATGCGCCAGGTATTTAACCGGTTCCTTTGGTTCAAATTGACCGATTGAACAAATTGAACGAACGAATCAGTCTTTGATAATTGACCGAAAAAGGCCGGTCACTGAAACGAACGAACGGGCAAATGTCTCTTATCAACTAAAAGAAATAATCTATAGTATAAGATGTAAATTGCTGAGAGGCAACTTCGATTTTAGTTTATAATAAAATTGTAAGTCGTGTTCTCTTTATCAGGTGTAAATATATTTAAGAGCTGGAAGTAGTTAAACCAAACTGTAATAAACTAAAAATGCAAACTTTATTTTGCAAGAATATAATTTTATTTAGTTGCTTAGGAAGTAAGAAAGTATTTGCTCATCAATAATATGTATATATGAATATTACATGATCATTAACAAATCAGTATTAATAATTACGGTCTCTGTATACTCATTGTAATCTTAAGGTATTGTTGTATTATTATAATATGCAATGGTACTTAGATTGTAAAAATTGCTACTTTCGAAAATAATACCTCCGGTTCATTACCAAATCAAACGACATTTATTCTAGGAAGCATAAGATGCTGTAGAACTTTTTACATTAAAATTAGTGGTTGTAGGTTTTTCCAATTTTTTTATTTATTAATGTTTTAACAGCTCAATCATAAAATGAGGAGGTTAGAATGCTTGGCAATCTGCAGGATCTGAAAAATGAGGCCAAAGAGGACTAGCATTAAGGCAGCATTCAATCTGAGCTAATAAAGTACATAATTCTTCAAAAGTCAAAACTCGGCTGTTTATCATCCTTCGCAGGTGATTCTTAGTAGATTTAACCCCAGCCTCCCAAAAGCCACCAAAGTGGGGTGATAAAGTTGCCCCTGAGTTCCAGTATTTGCCAACTGTTCTAATAATTCATTTGGAAGTGAAGAACGGCTGCGAAGATTTAAAATTTAAGTTCTCTGTTCGCCTCACAGTCGGAGTATAGGTTGATGCACATTCCTGTGCGTGCTGTGAGTCTTCGAAATGCAGCTTCAAAAGACTGTGAGGAATAAGTAGTAAATACTATAGTTGAACTGCCTTTGTCATCATAAAAATAAAAAGCGATATGTAGTCCTTTGTAGTCACAGAGTTTCGGGCGTTACATTGTTTTCTTGTAATCGGTCCAGCATAATCGACTCTACTATGCCTGAATGGCCTGCTAGGTTGAAGTCTAATTGCAGGAAGTTTTTCCATGATTTGCTGGTCTGATTTTGCCTTGTAGTTGAAATAGGTAATACAGCGCCTCTGACCGCTTTTTGCCAAATTTCTTGCCGACTATATCCCGAATGTTCGTAAAACCTAAGCCTGCATTTGTATTATACTATCATGTAAAGTTTAAGCATGTGCATCTACAGAGTTTAGGATGGATAAGGGATTATTTTAAGATAAAAGTATTGGATGTTTAAGATCGTAATTAAACTTGACTTTGTTAATTCGACCACCAAACGTAAGACACCAGCTTCATCAAAAAAATGTCAAAAACTCAAAATTCTGGATACCTTTGTTTAAAGGTTAATTATTTTTAAGGTGCCTTCAAATTCATCTGGGAAATCTTAGTTAATGTTGTCAATGCCCGTTTTAATGTATGAGTTCTTAAAAAACCTGTATCTTTGCTATCCCTTTTTGTTGCGAATCGTAAAATGTATGCAGTGGTACGATTTAGTTTATTAAAACAAGAAAATTTTGTTTAAAGGTCTGAATATTGAACAGATCTAAACGTATTAAAAGCCATATAAGACTTTCTTAATTGCGAGGTTCAGTAGACTGTGAAGCCAAATCGGTCCATACCACCAGAACTTATGGTTTATCAATTCCGTCACACCTATGCCACAAGACGCGCAATTAGCAGGATTATTTTGGTTGGTAACGTTTCACCATTGACTATTATTAGAAAATCGTTGGACTTCGGCCACACGGTTACTTGCAAAAACAATCCAATTTGAGGGTTCTCTTTTCATCCAATATAATACCGTTATGCTATATATTCAATAGTAGATATTGGTTATTTGCATAAGTTTAACAAGCACAAGTGCTCCACTCGGCCCTAATTTGGGAATGGTTACCATTCTTAAAGGTGCCACTTTTGTTTATGATTGATTAAGACTTGCATTTGATTGTTCGCTGTTACATTTTAAAACTTTAATATAAGCCGCTGTTGCATATGCGGAATGAAAGAAATCACAAAATCCATGCCATTCACGAGTAGAGTTTTTCTTTTCCCGGACTTATTCATTTCCCGGGAAAGCGGGATTCATTTTTGAATTTCCCGGGATCCCGGGAATTCCCGCTCCAAAAATAAAATAAATTAAAAACATTTTCTTATTAAGTAATTATATTTTATTTGAAAAAAAATCACAAAAGCGATAAAATTCTTTTAAAAAGAATTTATGTTTAAACAAAAAGAACGTATTTAATACGTTTAAAAACAAAAAAAAAAAAAAAAATTCAGTCCTTTTTTACATATATCGGGTAAAAACAATGTGTATACATATATGAATTAAATATAATAAAAAATATTCTTAGTTTTTAAAGTGTGTTTTTAAGACCGAAAGAGTATTAATGGACTCATCCGAAAGTCTATTTCTAATTTTAGTTACTAGCATTCCAGTAAGTGAAAAAACTCGTTCACTTTCAACAGAAGTGGGTCGTATTGTTAATAAAGCATCAAATAATATTTGAATGCTTTCAGTTTTTTTACCAGATCCTTCAAAAAATTTTAAATCTTTCTTTATTGAAAACGTTTGTGAGTTTGCAATTGGTTTATTATTATCATTTACATTGTTTATTGCAGCATTCAATTTCTCTTCAAATGTTTTGTCTAACTCAATATCACTATCAGCGCTGTTTTCAATTTCTTTAAGCTCAGTTTCGTCACCAAAAAGACGGTTATAAATATGTTCTGCATATAAAAAAACAGAGAACTTTGGAGCATTTAGAAACAAACTCACACCATTATCATTTTGAAATAAATCGGGATTTTTAAAATATCTTATCAGGGTATACAGTTTTGAATCTCTTCTTTCTTCAATTCTTTTTTTAATGGATTCAAACATTGTTTGTCCTAGAGAAGTACGTATGGTTGAAACTTGTTGGCATAACGTATTTAATATTACATCAGCTGTAAATAAATTGATATCACGGCGGCAAAGAGCTTCTACAGCCAATTTAATTGGTTTTAATATATCCAATAAATTTTTTAAAACGTGTACATTAGCTTCAACCCAAAGCTCACCCATTTCTAAATCAATTAGGCACTTTTTAATTGAATTCTTCAGTAACAAAAATTTCTCCATCATTGGAACCATGGAATTCCATCTAGTCACTACGTCCAACTCGAGGCATAGCTCTTTATTGTGTTCTGATATTACGTATTTTTGTAAAACAAAATTTTTTGTTGGACTTCTTTTAAATATCTTAATTATCTGACGTGTTTGTTCTAATACCAATTTAAAACTAGTCTGCATTACGAGCACGTCGTTATTATCTATATTACCTTCAAACTCGTCATCAAATTCATCATCATCATCGCCACTTGATTCTAAATCTACACTTGACGGTACAAATGATGTTTTCTTGTAAAAAACATCAACAACCGCTAAATGCAAAGCATGGCTGAGACAAAATATGCCTATTACTGGACTTTCTCTAACGAATTTTTTCATAACATTTGGACCGTCAGTTATTGTGGACACTATATGCTTACTGAAATTGATATTATATTCTTTTAATCTAGATTCCATTAGATTACGGATTTCCACAGCTCCGCTCTTTCCGGGCATATAAACCATTCCTAAGTTGAAAAATGTATTTTCATTTGCATACAAACAGATATTCAAGTATCTTCTATTTTTTATGCTTGTTCACTCGTCCATAACCAAAGAGAATCTGGAATTAGCTTTCAACTTTGCATCGATATCATCTTTCATTTTATTTTTAATTCGTAAAAACTGCTCAATAATAAGTTTTTGTACATCACGTTCTGTTTTTGGTAGATGAAATCCTCTAAGTAGCATGGACTCCCTTATAAAAACGCTTTTTGTTATTGCTCTAATAGAAAAACCATCAATTGCAGCTAGTTTCGAAACTGTGGTACTCATGTCTTCCTTTTTATTATTAGTGTATTGTAGAAGTGTTGTTTGAGTGTTTTTGGCATGAGTTGTTTCTTCTTGTGGTTCCATTTTTTCTAATTGTTTGTTGTGTATTCCTTTTAAATGCCGTATAAGGCCACTTGTGCTCTTTCCCTTACACGATATTATTTTAGAACAAAGCTTGCAAGCTGCTGTGTCTAATGTTTTCTTTTTAAAATATTCCCATACATAAGAGTTTTCCATCTGAAAAATGTAAACAATTAATTCAATGTATTTTAGTTAATAAATTTACATACCTTGACAAAACAATTCTCACAAAACAATCAAGGAAAACACTGAAAAACATCAGCTGTTGTAAAAACTAAAACAGAGTTGTCCTTTTAGTAACAAAAACTATTACTTTTTCTGAGTTGCCATTATAATAACGTTTAAAAAAAATCCCGGGAATTCCCGCACTAATTCCCGTCCCGGGAATTCCCGTGAAAAACTCTATTCACGAGACATGTTTCGTGAGCACTTTCTATGTGAGGGAATTATTTTCAATATATTTCTCAATAAGATATAAAAGAAAATCATTAGCAGGAAGAAGGTTGCTCAAAAAATTAAGAAATATTGCGGTTAATAAGCTTTTAGCTCTTATTTCAAATAATTTGAAGCTATAGAAAATCTAAACCGTAGAAAGAATACACTATGAAATTCGCAAGTAAAATTATGAAACCAAATCAATGTCTTTAGACTTTTACACGCTCACATAATCTCTAGTTGGGCAATGTCATTTGTAAGGCTTTTGTATTTTACATATTTGAGACATTTATCTTCTTGATCTAATTTTTTAAATATTTTAATCTTAAAGCAAGGAAATCAGTATTTTAAAACTCTAAAATCATATTCATATAACGTCCAAAATGTATTACATTTTTTATTTTTCTGCGCTGCTTAATAATTTTCAAATCATAAGACTTAGAGAATAATAAATACGGAAATTATGAAGAAACTTAAATCTTTCTGATAAAAGGAAAGAAGAAGTTAAACTTTGTCACAGTGAAATTAAAAACCAATAGAGAATAATAACAATTGTAACCTAGTTTACACAACTATTACTAGAAATCTTAACTTGCGAAAGTTACAAAGTTGTTATTTATATCTCTAAGAGAAACCTCGATATTTCTTTTGTTGCAATTACAGTAATAAATTGCCTAAATTTATTTCTTGAATTAAACTCTACTTTCAACTGATGGGTGTTGTTTTTTTTTTTTTTTTTTTTTTTTTTTTTTTTTTTTTAATTAATGACACCACTTATCGCATATAAATAAATACTAAATATTTTTTAGCCCTTTTTCAATGGTTAAAAATTTCTAAAGAAAATTACAAAAAAACAAAAACTTTAAGCAATAGAAAACAAATGAGGTGCCAAACTTGTGAGAAGAGTCATTTTTCTTTTCATGTTCTTTTTTTTTTTTTTGCAAATACATACATACAATGTATTTATAGAGGAACATACATATGTATATAAAAATATGCTGAAAACTTTGTAGAAACATTTATCGGCCTTATTGGTTTTTGCAGTCAACCGCTTAGATTAAAAAAAGCAAAGCTTATTTATTTATTTAAGAGAGAAAAAAGGCCAAAATACAAAAGGCCAAGGACATTATTATAAATAGGTTTTTACTGTTAGAATGCTTAGGTTTTATAAAGAATTGAAAAATTAAATAAACATACGAGGGCTGCTATATATATTTCTGGCCTGGCAACACTGAGTACGGCCAAGTGCAATCTGACATTTCCATTGGAAAATTTGTCATTTTTAAGCATAATCGTACTCAAAACGTTTCGACGTACGACCATTATTTCTGTTGTTTACAGTGACTTGAAAAAATTAATATAGAAAAAAATGGAATTAGCTCGTGAACATTTTCGTGCCATCATTTTTCACAACTTTCGACGTGGATTATCACGACAAGAGTGCATCGATGAACTTAAATCTTTGTATGGCGATGAAGCACCATCCTATGGCACTGTGAAAAATTGGTATAATGAATTTAATCGTGGCCAAAGCTCGCTCAAAGACGAATTCCGTGAAGGTCGTCCAAAAACGGCTGTTGTGCCAGAAAACATTGATGCTGTGCGTGAACTCATAATCGACATGCGACATACCGAGAGATAGAGACATCCTTGGACATTTCTTCCACCAGCATACATTCGATACTGCATGAACACCTGGCCGTAAAAAAGGTTTGTTCTCGTTGGATCCCGCACAATTTGAAAGTCGCTCAAAAAAAGGCTCGAGTCGATTGGTGCAAAGAAATGTTGCAAAAATACGATTGCGGTGCTTTAAAAGACGTTTATAAGATCGTCACAGGTGACGAAACATGGATCTATGCGTATGAGCCCGAAACGAAACAACAATCGACCGTGTGGGTCTTCAAAGAGGAGCAAAATCCAACGAAAGTTGTTCGTGGAAGAAGCACTTCGAAGCAAATGGTCGCCTGTTTCTTCAGCAAAACTGGTCATGTGGCGACTGTTCCGCTTGAGCAACGTAGGACGGTTACTTCTGAGTGGTACACTACAATTTGTTTGCCTGAAGTCATCGGAGAAATTCGAAAAACCAACAAGAGAAGACGAATCATTGTTCACCATGACAATGCGAGCTCTCACACATCGGCTCAAACCAGAGCGTTTTTGACCGGCCAAAACGTCGAATTAATGGGTCATCCGCTGTACAGCCCTGACTTGGCACCTAATGACTTCTTCTAGTTTCCGCACATAAAGAAAAAATGCGTGGTCAACGATTTTCATCGCCAGAAGAAGCTGTTGAAGTGTTCAAAAACCATGTTTTAGAGGTGTCTCAATCGGAGTGGAAAAAGTGCTTCGACAACTGGTTTGAGCGCATGCAAAAGTGTATAAATCATGCTGGAGAATACTTTGAAAAACAATAAAACCATTTTTGATTATAGATATTCGCATTTTCGCTATTAGGCCAGAAATATATAGAGCAGCCCTCGTAACAATGTGATAAAAAATCAGGGCACCAATTTATTTCTTTTAGATGTTTGGTAATTTTTCATTATCTTTGGAATACTTATGCATGGTGTGGTACAAGGTTTTATTTTAGGTTATTTAAGTTATTATATTAGCGCTAATTAAGAAAAAAAATTAGGGAACTTGTTCTTAATTATGCACGTTTTTGGGTACAACATATTTGTCATTAAGAGCTCATCCTTTTGTAGTCGATTGGATAGTGTATTACTCTAAGCATTACAAAGAGAATTCTTTACTCAGCCGAACAATTTGTTTGTGGAATCTTCTTCCTGCAGAGATTTTTCAAGTCACTCTCAATGTTGGAAAAATCAATTCAAATGTCAAAAATCCCTTGCATTCGGAGGATGAATAATCATTTTCAAATCAGTGCTGGTCTGAGATTAAAAAAATAATAAATCTAAAACTTTAATAATAAACGTATCATTGTGGGGAAACCGCAATAGAGAATTCTACCCAAAGTTTGTAGTGAAAATCCAGGAGTCTTATAGCTAGTTTAAGAAAAGCTTATACGGGTTAGCATGATATAGCTTTGGTCTACCTGTCATTAAAATGTAAGTAGGGCATAAAAACGTATGGTTCGGAAAGCAAGCTAAATAGACGCTGAATATAAAAGCTATTGAGATTCCTGACTTGAAACAATCCGGTCTGTATGCTGGCAAGTCAACATGTAGACATCAGAAACTTGTTTCTTAATTCTTGCAAATTCGAGTAGCTGACGTAACTGTCAAACTGTATATTTTTTAAAGTAACGCCCAGACAATAATGCCTGCTAATTTTTGGAATGGGATGCTACATTTTTTGTACAAGTTTATTTTTTATTTTTAAAGCCTTAAAAGTTGACTACAAACCTGTTTGCCAGGGTTCAACCTCATCAGCAATAAAAACTTCATATTCAGAATTATATTTGTAGGTACTTCTTTTAAGCATATTCGCCAGCGAAGTAATATAACTTATGGCTTTATCTCTCTCTCTCTCTCTCTCTTTCTCCTTTCACCATTTCCATGTCCCCAAGAATGCAGCACGATTACAAAAAGTAACTAAATAGGTATTATTGTCTGAAGTTCTACTTTTCTTTAAAAAAAAAAAACTCGCTAATGATTTCATGCTATAGAATACCATTGTCAAAATAGGGTAAAAGCCTTAATATCAAGAAAAGACACGATGAATTACAACTGGCTGGCATTAAAGATACGACTACACCATAGTTTAATTCAGCTTCTTATTTTTTTTTTTTTTTTTTTAAATAACTTAACTTGGACATATTCGCAAAAAGCTAACAAATCAGAACATAATATCAACATATCAACAATTTATTTGTTTTGCTATAAAATGTATTTTATATGCTAAGAATTAAAATGTACTTATAAAGAACACAAAAAGTGAGAGTCACGAAGCTGATTGCGACAATGTTTAAATTTCATTTATCACTCGCAATAATTAATATTGCTTTTCAACAATCACCATAGTTGATGCTCTCACCTTTAAGTAGCAAATAATAGAAGCTTTTGCTAAATAAAGCTGGTTTGAAAAAAAGTTTTACTGAAAATACAAAGAAAAAAATTTATTACGAAAAAAGTCTTAGAAATTTACTTTCAAATATCTGTGGCTTAAAGTTTTTGTTATTACTTCAGTTGCTAAAAAGATAATAAATTTCTAGCCATTTTTAATAATCGATATACTTAATTCGTTTTCTCGCACAATATCAACCAAAAGTGCATTTTTGTGTTAAAAAATTATTTTACTTTTGCTTTCGTTTACAAAAACTGGCAAATATATTCTCGTTAAAATAATTTTTTGTTGTTTATAAATGTTTGCTGTTTGATATTTAAATAGCTTTAATTCTTTTACAAAATTATGTTGGCAAAGAACCAAATATCTAAAACTGACAAAGAAACGGCACTTATGTACGCACTCAGCCAGTCTCCAAAAAACAGACTAAATGACACATTTCGGTTTTTCTCTTGAACTCTGTAGAAATTGTTTGCCAAAATATATGCCGAAAATATAAGGAAAAATGAATTACAAATGAATTAAATATTTTATTCTTCTGCACTAATGTCTTACTTGCAGCTAAAAATAAAAATTCATAAAACAAGTAAAACCCATTTATATAGTCTTGTCAGTAGAACACATTATTATACCCTTCACCACAATAAGTGGAAAAAGGGTAACAAGTGTTAGTAAAAAAAAATAATTATGTCAGTCGATCAGATATAGTGTAGAAAGAGGTGCTACTGAAAACCAGCATGATCGGTCCATGTCCTTCGAGGCAGCAGTCGAAACACCACGCCTACCTGTAATTATTTCAGTCATTTGGAACAATAAAATAACTCCAATAAACAAGAAATATATATGAAGCGAATTAATAATCAAGAAAAAAAACACCAAAATTGACGCTCACCCATATTTTCCGAGTTACTGGGCTCTGAAATTTTAAAATTTCTTCAAATATCAATATGGGTATCATTTTAAAACTTTTGAAGAGGTCTTTAAGGAAATACTAGATTTTTTTAAAAATGTTTAACGGATTAGCGCGTACTAAAAGAAATATTTTGTTTAAATTGTGTAAATCTGTTTTAAGCACCAATTACTAGATTGTGCCAAAGAATAGGTTTATACGATGCCATTTTTTCAATTCTATTTAAAAGTTAGCGAGTTTTTTGTGTGGTTTAACTATGACATTTTTAAGCAATCCGCAAAATTAACGGCAAAACATTTTTTTTTTTTTTTGTATAGAAAATATAGAAAAAATTAATCAAAAATTAATGCCTAAATACAAAAATTCCGATTTACAGACAAATAAGTTTCAGCGAAAGTGTTAAACACTTTCAAGGCTGTGTAACAATTCTTCTACCGTATCATATTCATCCGAACTTATGCTACCTATAACACCAGCAAAACTCGTCGAAAATTTGGGGTAGTTCTTTAATCCTTCAGAATATGACTTTTAGTTACAATAAAATTAAAATTAGGTAGCTGTAAATTTGAATACATATATTTGTAGATATTGGGGTCACTATTTAAATAAAACAATACAAAATAATAACAAAAATTATTATTATTATATTATATTAGATGTAAATTGTCTCTCTCTTAAATACCCGCCCATGGCCTTGCTATTCTTGTGAACATTTGAATAGCCCATTAAATCTAACATTCGGTTAAGTAACTGTTTCGTGAAATTAAGGAAGAAATCTTACATTTTCATTTTAACAAAATCCATATTTATTTTATAATTATGAATAGAGAAAAAGTGTAAAAATGTTTCATATTGTTTAAATTTAAATTAAATTGAATGAATTATAAAAAAAACGTTAATTAAGAAAAGAAAATTTTTTAATTTTAAATAATAAAAATTAGTTTAAAGTTTTCAATACTTTAGTTTGAAATTAATATATACATATATACGAAAAAAAAAAAACAAAATAAATTTATACCACACTCACCAAAATTCACGTTCCGTCGAACGCAGGCTTGTTGTCGAAGGAGCTTGATATTGGATGCAATGTAGGGTTATACTTATATTAGGCTTTAAGTCCTAAGAATTTAAAAAAACAGGAAATTCTCACAAAGAAAGGTCTTGAGTAAATTGGTTGTTGATCCAAATTTTCTAAAAATTTTTTCCTTTTTTGTCTTTTCTTGTATTTAGCACCCAAACTTTCATATATAATATTTACATTACAATTTTAACAAAATTATCAACCTTGAGAACAAAACAGAACAAAATGTTTAGCACTCTTAACTATCCACAAACAACTGCACTATGCATTTATCTCATAGCCACAACACACGTCTGCCATACACTGTTGTTAGCTGTTACGCGCTTCCCTGCGCTAACGCCTACCGTTCTTACTTTTTATTGTAAAGGGCGTCTTGACAATAATCTGTTTCTCTTAAATTAGATATCTCCACTAAATTATCTGCCATAGCTTCACACAATAATTGTCTTTTGCCTCTTGGGAGGTTTGTACTGCTGCTTCTTAATTTTTAATTGCTTTATAACAATTATTATTTTCCGTTGTACGCAAGTCCGAAGGCGGGATCGAACCCACGATCTTCTGGTTTACAGCACACACCGCTACCAACGCAATCATCGAGGTTGCTCAGCTTTTTTTTTAGCTAATTCTGGTATTATTCTATACACACACCATTAGTTGAGTTAACTTATTCACCACGCTCATACGGTTAACAACAACAGGGGTTGCCAGATCTTATTTTCGTATCAATATTAAACAAAAAGCTCAAATATCAATTAATAAAATTGAAATAAAATAAAACTATTAGGCAGTATTATATACTGTATTTTATGTACTCAGAGATTGCAGCCTTCTGTGATAAAATTAAGAGGTCTGTATCGTCGTAAAAAATTTTAGCTCCCTTAAGGGGAGCACATTATTACACTAACTTTTATTACTGCACTAATTTTCATTATTTTATCATCCCATTTGTATTATTCTTTATTGCTTCTATATGTTAACATAATGACTTTACATAATTTTTTCATTGTATTAATATTTGAGTTTACCAATGTCAGTCCACTTATAATATTTAACAAGTTTTTATTACTTTGCGTTGCATCTAATATTCCTTATGTCCAATTTCACGATTGACCATCTTGGTTCCAGGGAGGGTAATTATAACGTTATTCGCATACTTTCTAAACAACACCTAGGACTAAATGTTTGTCACATCAATGCCCAAAGCCTATACTGCAAAATTGATGAATTCCGTTATCTTTTTGAAGATTCAGGTGTGGATGCCGTATGTATCTCAGAAACGTGGTTTAATGAATCACACAACGACAAACATGTTGAATTAAGAGGATATAAATTGTTTAGATGTGACAGGTGTGGAAAAGCTGGTGGAGTGGCTATTTATATTAAGAGCAATATTTCGTGTAAACTACTGAGAACTTTCACTGCGTATAATGATGTTGAATATATATTGGTGGAGCTTTCATCTTATGGTGAAAAATTGCTGCTTGGGAGTGTTTACAGACCAAATAAAAATATCAAATTGGACACCATCATATCTGAGTTAGAACAAGTTTCTGTTGCCTATACCAATATTATAATATCAGGAGATTTTAATGCCAATTTATTAACCAATTCCAGTTCAAATTTTTGTACAACAATGACTTCGCTAAATCTTCACCCTGTTAATAATTCAATGCCAACGCATTTCACTAAGACGAATGCCTCTCTATTAGATCTCTTCCTCGTCTCTGATAGCTGCAAAATATCTCATTATGACCAATTAACAGCACCAGTTTTTTCAAGGCATGATCTTATATTTCTGTCATATAACTTCAGAATACAACGTCATAAAAAATCATTTTGTTATCGTAATTTCAATAATATTGATATTCCGTCACTTATGAATGACCTTTTTTCTGCTAGCTGGGACGATATATTCTATATACCATCTGTTGATGCACAAGTCCAACATTTAAATGGTCTTATCTATCAGCTATTTAATAAACATGTCCCACTCAGAACAAAAAGATGTAATAAAAGAATAAATCCCTGGTTTTCCTCGGAGACTAAATCGGCTATTGAACATCGGGATCTACTTTTTATTCGATGGAAACGTTACAAAACACCACAGTTGCTTGAGGAATATCACAAGGCGAGAAGAGAAGTCGTAACAATTATCAGGCGGGAGAAGTTATCATATTACGGCAATAAATTTCAGTATGCAGTAAATACTAAGCATACATGGAGGCAGATTCGTGAAATGGGAGTTGTCAATTCTAATTACAAATCAGCTACATTAGATGTTAATGATGTTAATAGGAAATTTGCTAATATTCCGCAACCTCCGGTAAATGTTAATTTTTATGATGGCAACAACAATATATCTATAATAAACGATCTCCACTTCCGACATGTTAGTTTGAATGACACAATAGAAGGATTTCTAAAAATTAAGTCTAATGCTGTTGGCCTAGACGACATCCATCCTCGTTTTATAAAACTTATATTGCCTTATATAATACGTCATATCAATCACATTTTCAACACGATTTTAACAACTAGCACCTTTCCAATTGAGTGGAAGTCAGCGAAAATTATTGCATTGCCTAAAAGTGATGGTGACTACCGGCCAATATCTATCCTTCCCTACATATCAAAAGTTTTTGAGAGAATTCTTCATAAACAAATTTATAAACACATACTCGACAATAATTTACTAACAGACCGTCAATTTGGTTTTAGGCCTCAACACAGCTGCATTACGGCATTAACCGAGGTGATTGAGAACATACGTGGCAATCTAGATGAGAATAAGTTAACATTTTTGGTCTTACTTGATCACTCCAAGGCATTTGACACTGTTGACCATCAAATGTTGTTATTGAAGCTTGACAATATGTTTAAATTTTCTACAACCGCAACAAAATTAATATCTTCGTATTTAACTGGTAGATCACAAATAGTTGTCAATGGTGGTATTGTTTCTTCACCCTTATCTACAACCCGAGGTGTTCCGCAGGGGTCCATACTTGGCCCACTTTTTTACTCAATGTATGCAAATGACCTTCCTTTGCAGGTTAGATACTCTAATATTCAAACGTATGCTGATGACGTACAGCTATATCTAAGCTGTTCAAAAACAGCTATAAATTCTGCCATTAATGAAATAAATATTGATCTAGATAGAATCTATCAATGGACATCTGCAAATGGACTACTTCTAAATCCTATTAAGTCTAAATGTTTAACAATTGGCAAAATACCGACGGCACTAAGAGAGAATTTGTATATTTCTCTTAATGGGACAAAAATTCAATTGGTAAATACAGCCAAAAATTTGGGAGTTACTTTTAATAGCTCGCTGACATGGTCGGATCACATTAATCAAGCATGTGGCAAAATTTATGGGAAGATTAGAACCCTATGGCAGACTCAACACTTTACACCCATGAGGATAAGAATGATGATTGCCAAAACATATTTAATTCCTTCTCTTTTATATGCCTCTGAGATTTTTGCTGGATGCAATATGACTTTGAAACGAAAGCTCAACATAGCGTTTAATAATATTGTTCGATATGTTTTTGCTTTGATAAGATTTGAACATATATCACCATATTCAATACATGTACTTGACATGCACCTCAATGACTACATGAAGCTTAAAAATCTTATTTTTTTGCATAAAATAATAACTACAAAAAAGCCTGACTCTCTTTATAACAAATTGGTATTCACATCGTCAGCGAGAAACAATAATATTCGAACATTCAAATACCGAAAGAGTGCTTCTTTTCACCAGTTTTATATATATACCATTTACCTCTGGAACCATCTCCCCCCAAATATTCAACATACTAGCAACGCAGCGCGATTCAAAAACTTGTTAAGTAGTTATTACAGAAATTCATAAAAAAATTTATAACAGTAAACGGTATGTAACTTATCTGAGTCTAATGCTGTAATTTATAAGATAATTGATCTTGTTGCATTAGAAAAACATTCATTATAAATAAAATAAAAAAAAAAAAAAAAAAAAATAAAAATAAGGGTCAACAGATCAACCGGAGACAGATACCTTTACATCCGAACCTTGATGCAGAGAAGCATTCACTTTCCAGGGAGTTCTCTAAGAATTGTGAGCCCTTTAAAAATTTCACAGCCATTTCCACTATGTAGACATTCACCCGCGCAAAATGAATTGCGCTTTAAATTGACCTACATGATGGCCTGCAAATCTCGCCATTTATATACTTCTAAATCGAAAACAAAACTTCTGTTTGCATAAAATATTATTTAGTATTATATACTTCCTATATAAACATGTATGTACAAATAAAAACAAATAACTGCAACCGATGCTCACTTTAGCTATTTAGAAGAACGATGATTTGGAAACCAAATTCACTGGTAATGATGTTCCTCAAAAATCACGGGATCGCTCAGCCCTAACATAATCACAACTCATTTGCACATTCTTAATGAACTTAGCTGTGAATTGTGGATCAATCAACACCGAAACCATATCCTCTTTGCCTGTAGTGCAATTCACTAACTTTAAACAACACGACAATTATTATTTGTGACAACATTAATTGTTGTTTGCAATAACGATGAAGCGATTCACTATCTTCAGTTAAGCTATAATAGACACAAGTTGCATTTGAGTGACATCTCCGTCAACAACTAAACGAAAAACACAAAAGAGAATAATAAAAACATGTGAATTTATGCGAGGCACATGCATGCGTTTATTTCTTAGATATCAATTTATACACATAAAGACGTATTTTCCTCTATGCATGTATGGAAATTGACAATAGGAAAAGCATAATAATAATTTTGGTTGTAGGGTTGCGATTACCACTTCTTAAATACGGTCGAAACATATATTTATGTGCAATCTTTTTTAATAAGAAATTTATTTTTTAAATAAATTTGAAATATGCGTAAATGTGCTAAGTTTTAAAAAAAATGTTTAATATATTTAATCTGAAAACAAACTGTGTTTTTATATTTCGTTCAAATAAATGTATATGTTCTGTGTATATACTTAAATGTATGTATGAATGTTCAAGTTGTTCGTGGAAGAAGCACTTCGAAGCACATCGGCTCAAACCAGAGCGTTTTTGACCGGCCAAAACGTCGAATTAATGGGTCATCCGCCGTACAGCCCTGACTTGGCACCTAATGACTTCTTCTTGCTTCCGCACATCAAGAACAAAATGCGTGGTCAACGATTTTCATCGCCAGAAGAAGCTGTTGAAGTGATCAAAAACCATGTTTTAGAGGTGTCTCAATCGGAGTGGAAAAAGTGCTTCGACAACTGGTGTGAGCGAGTTAATTTCCAATTATAGGAAATGAGTAAAAAATATATCTTCTTTTTTCTGCACCAAAAAAATGTGCGTTTCTTTATTAAATATATTCTTAAGACTATCCTATTTTCCTTAGCATCTATTTATATTAATAATTATGTTTAATGTTTCTTTGTCCTAAGTCAAAATATGTTTTTCTTTGTTTAGGTTACGAGTACCTTTTTTTATCAGTAAAACATGTTTTTAGTTATTTGTATTAAGTTAGAAAAGAAAGAATGTGTTTCTTATCGTTACAATAGTTGTATTTATGATGTTTGTCTTATCGTTACAATAGTTGTATTTATGATGTTTGTCTTATCACTAGCTTAGAATAGTTATATTTGAGTTTATGGATTTATCATCTTTTATTACTATCTTAGTTATATTTGAATTTATGGATTTGTTATTACTATCTTAAAATAAGAGATGTTAACTAGCGCATGCAAAAGTGTATAAATCATGCTGGAGAATACTTTGAAAAACAATAAAACCATTTTAGATTATAAATATTCGCATTTTCACTATTAGGCCATAAATATATAGAGCAGCCCTCGTATATATAGAAAAATACTAGTACTTCAAGTAGTTCATTTGTATATTGATTTGATTTGCAGAATGTCATATTAATTTTTGATGATGTTTTAACGCGAATTGCTAATTCGCATTTCCATTTATTTTATTTTTAGTTGTTATAACAAATTTAAAACAATTGTATAAGTAAAGCTCGATTTTCTTATGTGTAAAAAGTGACATTTAAAAAAAAACTAAATTAAAAAATAATTTTAAAATTTTTTTAACATGTTTTTTGTTAAAGATTGATGTTCGAATGTAAAACTAGCGATCTTTTTTTAAAATACTGAAGGAATTTTGATGTTGAGTGAAGAAACACAATATTTAATACCTGCATGTGGTTGAAATAATGGAAATCAATAATATTGTGGAATTTTCTTCTTAAAATACAGAAAGTTAATTGTTTAGTTTACGGTTAAGTATCAAATAATAAACATTTCTTAAATTAAAGGATTTTGGTAAATGGTGGTGTAACAAAAGTAGCTCAAGTTGCACAAAATTAAAAAATTAAAATGTCTAAAACAAATATATATTTTTAAAACAAATTAAATAATAAATTTCTGTGTAAAAAATAGAGTACTGTGCACTGAAAATCCTCGAAAAAACTGAATTTGTGAAGAAATTGTAAATCGACTTGAACTATATTTAAAAGAAAAAATAAGTGACAAAATTAACCTACCGACAAAAGATTACGAATTATCAAATCAGTCTTTGAAAAAAGTTAAAGAAATGGTTTATACAGAACAAACCCACAATACGATGTGCTCAAAATTTTTGTCAATTTTGTCTGAGGAAGGCTTGGTTTTTTTGTTATCTCTTTTTTTAAAAGGTCTGCTTGGAAAAACGAACAAAATTGAAATCCGAAGTGTTTCATCAGGCAGTTTTTACTATTTAGGAATAGAGAATCAGCTTAAAAAAGTAAAAAAATGTTTTCGGAAAACCAAACTTATTTGCTATAAACCAGTTCCTAATGCAGAACTAATTGTATCCGACTAGAAGAAATGGCTCTGACATCCACCTGGAATCTATTGTAGTAGTTCTTATTTAAAACCAATAATACTAGTTTTCCATGAAGAACAAATTGTACTAGTATCTACCTAGAATCAATTATACTAGTACTCATCTAGTACTAATAGTACTAGTATCCGCCTAGTATCCATCTAGTACCAATGGTACTAGGAAAGTTTACAGTTGGGAACTAGTACTGGTGATTTTTGTATTAGTACAATACTCGTTTAATACTAGTTCGATCTTCTGCAGGGTAAACACAAGTTGAGCGTTGTTTATTTTGTAGACAGATTTAACAACGCAAAAATTATGGTCGCTTTCTTAACAATATAAAAAATTGTTAAAAGTGTTACTGAATAGCAAAATCGACATTTTGTTATTAAGTTAATTTAACAAGCCGATAATCGTTAGAAAAGAGTAGTGAATCGCACTACTGGCCTCAGTTAAAAGACTTTCAGATTAAAGAATTAATGTACCCATCGATCCTTCAGACAATAATATAAATACAATATTTAAATTTATTTCCAAATTAAAAACTAAAGTTTAAGAGAGTTTAAAAATAAACACAAATGTTAGTTGATGTACAAAGTAGAAAATGCTTCTATTTGTATTTATTATTAATTCCATATTGATACAATTATAATCTTATGTAAATAAATAAATAACAATTGTTACTTAGTGTAACAGAAGAAGTGAGAGATTGATTTTTCGTATATGAATGTATATGTTCTATGATTACTTCAACTTGTTTATGCAGCTCTTAACATATACCTTATCATTTATTTTGAAATACAATAATGCCATGTCGTTACTTCCTTGCTATTGCATTTACTAAATAAACTTTAATAATGGATTCCAGCCAAATGACTTTTGTTTTAATTAAAATTCTTCCTTTTAACTTCAGCTATATTTTCAGCATTAAATACATTCACAATGATGATGCAAATATTTATTTTTTTTTTTATCAACTGTCTGTTTTAGTTTACCCTAAAACGAATAATATTACTGAATATGTTTCTCTAAGAATAATGGTAGCATATACAAGGAAGAGTATTATAATAGGCTATAACGAATCTTATATACCCTTCACCATCTATGTAAATCTAGTTTAGTGAAATAACTCCAATGAGAAAAAGCAAATATTGGGGTGACAGGGAATTTAATTTTGTAATTTTATATAAAAATGACATCGGTTCTTAATGAGTTAAGCGTTTAGTATTTCCTAAGAAAATTTAGTATTTCCTTAAAGATCTCTTCAAAAGCTTTAAAATGATACCCATATTGATATTTAAAAAAATTAACATTTCAGAGCCCCGTAACTCGAAATATAAGGGCTACTGCCAATATTTTCACTTGATGTTTTTTTCTTATTTTTTCTCTGTCACCATCATTTATTTATTATTTTTTATTGGAGTTACTTTATTGTTCCAAATAACATGAACAAATTAGAGGTAGGCGTGGTGTTTTGCCGACCGATCATGCTTCGCTATGCCTAAGAATTCAGAATAGATATACTTTATGGGGCAGATGTGAATACTGTATTAATTACAAACGGAATGACAAACTTATTTATACGGTTTTTTCACTTTTTGCGGTGAAGGGTATAAAAATACAAACTGACTCTGCCCTAGGGAGCTTAACATAGAAGTATGCTCTTTTTTACAGAGATTAAAACAGACGTCATTTTTCTATAGACTTCCGAAAGCGATGAATAGTATTTATTTTCAAAACCATATAAAGTTCGCTTTTGTAATACAATTTAAAATAATTTCTTTTGTTTTATTACAATCTTCAATCTGCATTATATTTTCGTTAAAAGGAAATACAATAAAACAAAACAGACCAGAACTGCACAGGTAGTTAATCTACGTTAATTGTGCTTAATTCCTTCAAATATAAACAATGCCTAATATTTCCTAAAATATTTATTATTTACACTGAAATATAAAATTTGTTGCTGAGCTCATACAGCAGCAAAAAAATTCAAAATTCTTGTGTTAAACTAAATTTATAAAATGAGAATTTTATTAAAAAAAAAATAAATTCTATAAATTTTTAATACAAATACATTACATTTCTTTGATTATTCTACATAGAGATGTATTTGAAAGATTTAAAGAAAAAATTATAAATTTTAGTTTGAAATATAAGAATCTTGAATTTAATATCTCAATTTGCGTAGGATTTAGCGACGAGTAATATGAGCAGTAGCGAAATGATCATATGAACATGCTTTATTCACCGAATATAATTTTTTTTTTAGCCCTTAATAATAAATATTTCATAAGAAAGTCGTGAAATAAATTGAACACCCTTATACCCTGTTCAGACATACGTTTTAATTGTGCAATAAAGGAATTTACGCAATTAAGTCCCTAATTGAATTTAATTTACCATATAAGAAATTAATTAATAAATTTTTAAATTAGTACTTAATTGAGAAATTAATTGATTAAGTTTCCTCATACAACCCTTTTGAAGTGTGTTCAGTGAGAGAAAATTTTATAAAATGGCAAAACTAAATGCCATAAAAATGAAAAATAAAATATTTTCAAATTAAATGAAATGAAAAATTTTTGAAAATTTAATGGAGATTCAAAGTTAGCGTGCAGTCAGAACTTGATCGTACTGACTGGAAATGTTCCATATTTCAAATAAAAAAAGCCGAACTTCTCTTCATTCTTCCAAACTTTCAAACACAAATTTCTAATGTAAAAATTAGGTCTGTTCAATAAATTTTCGACAGAAACTAGCAACGATAGAGTAAAATAAAAATTTACAACATTACTATTCCAAATAAAAAAAGGAAAAAATGCATTTTTGGAAAAAAAAAAAGTAAAGCTGAACTGACCGTAATAACAAACAACCATAAAAATAAATATTTATCTAAAACAGAAAAAAGGGGTGTTCGATGCGTAAAGCATTTTGTATTGCAACAGTTAGCATTTGCAAGAGCTTTGTCATCGATTGTGAGCACCTTTTTTCGAATTCTTTGTAAAATTGCCAAAATTGTTCCGTCTTCTTTATAAAACTTTTATTTTATTTTATTATATTTCTTTTGTTTATTGTTTTCTTATCCTGGCGTTTACTTGTATATAGTTTTCTCAGCTTTCTTCTAACTATTATACAAATGTTAGCTTCAAATCAAAATATTTTGTATTTCAAATCGAAAACTATAAATATTATTCATGTTTTGTGCTGTGTGGACGTAAAAAATTTCAGCTGTAGATATTCGGTTTTGAAATCGCCATACAAATTATGGCAAAAAGCCACACCATTTTAGTCCAGCAACGATGTGATGTAAATATTTTCGTAAAAAGTGCTAATAAACACTTTCAGTTCAAAGTATTTAATATTTATTAACTTATTTTGTAAAACAGAACAAGAATCAGCTGTTCTGTTCTTGCCAGTAACAAATTTATTAACATTCACATCTTATACTCTTTTTTACTCTTTCGCTGCTTCTTTTTAAGTAATGAAGTAATCACTTTCCAATAACAATTAGTAACAACTTCTTGTTATTGAACAGGTAAAATGTAAAATTGTTAAATTCTCTTGGTTCTCTCAAAAATGTCGTCAATATGACGATAGCTCTCATTGTTCTAATGGAAGGTAACACCCAGGTATTTAAGCATGTCCGACGTCCCAATCCGTTCTATTCCGATAGTCAAACATAATATGTAAGGTCTACAATTTGGGTAAACATATTTCCGCCTTCCCTTAAATATAACGGCAAGGCAAGACCCCATTTGAAAATAATCCGTCAGTACCGTCAGGTATTGGTTCTTCCTTGCTCAGCATACAGAAGTAAAAGATCCTCCCGTAGCGGTTGGTGACACTTCAGCAGAAGTAAAGCCATCCTCAGACCTTACATCACCCACACGTACCCTAAAAGATTGGTCCTTTAAGAAGTTGTCAGCAATGAAGTACATCAGTATCGTTAGAGCGTACGCTGTCGAAAGTCCACTTCCAAATCCAAATTGGAAATCCTTTAAAACGTTCTAGTCAATTATAACGACATTTAATTTATGCGATAAAATAGTCAAAATGCGGTATGTAAAAAAAACCTTTTCATGAGTAAAAAGTTTTTAAAACTATTTACTCATTCTAAACAAATATTTTCAACTAAACAGAAAAATTTTTTAATTAAATAATAAACAAGAGATGCGCATGCTTAGGATGTCAATCGAACCGCCTGTGGGTGAGTTCATAGGGCGCATAGTATTTTTTTATTTTTGTTTATTACAACATTCGCAGTTCCTTTATAATAAGAATTAGAACTTTAAAGTACAAACAGATGCATAAACTTAGGTGTTAGCATAAAGTATCATTTTTTAATAAATCCTATGTCTGCATATATTATATGCGCCACGTAAATACATATATATTGTACGAGGGATTATATTTATGACGTTAATTTTTTAAATCGAGGTAACTTTAGTATGTAAAAAGTAATAAAAAATATAATAAATAATAAAAAAGTTTAATAACTGTTAAATGCAGTGTACTGTGTAGAATAAATTTTCTATTCACTACCAATATTTGAGATTAAAATGATTTTTTTTCTAATGCAAAAAGTGTTGTCAAATGTGAAAGATTTCAAATAATTTTTTTCTTATTTGATTTTTTTTTACTTAAATCTTTAAAGACTTTCATATGTTATGATAAATTATGAAACACAATTAGGGACTAGAAGAAATATAAAGTACTAAAGTGCTTTAAAAGTATTATACAACATTCGATAATAAAAAAACAATCAGTAATTATTAAAACCTTAGAAGGCTGCGTTCATTAAATATAGGGAACACTGTCTATAGCGCTGTTCAATAATTTATTTTGTATTTATTTACTTTTTTTATATAATTGTTACGACATGTTTTTTATGTTAATATGAATTCTTTTTCTTGTTTTCTTTTTTGTTTTTTTTTTTGTGTAATTGTTATTCGTATTTTATTAAAATTTTTATAATATGAATTTGTTTTTTTATTACTATTATTTTTTTATAATTATTTTGTTGTTTTGTTTTAGTTTTAGGTTTCTTTAATTTTAAGCATAACTAACCTCAAAACCAGTTATCAAAGTTATTGATTAATTATCTATCATGCACTAGATAATATTTAGCACATCCTTTATTAAAATAATAACAATAATAAATCTACCCACAATTTATGCGCCTGAGTATAAAATACATCGTCATCAGATAACCGTAGAAGTTAAGGCTTTTAATAACTGACAACACAAAAAGTGTAAATATTAAATAATGTTCAAATTTAATTAAAGACTTTAACAATAACCCGACACAAAAGTTTCAATAATAATTCACACTTCCAGTTTTTTTTTATTTTAAATAAATTCACATTCTTCAGTCCTTTTATTGTTTTATTTTATAATTATATTTCGCTTGTGCAGCCATTAATGACAATAAATTTTAATTATTATATGCATTTACATTTTTCTGCGTTTACTTATCAGAATTTGTTTATTCTTTATTTACATGGAAATTTATTTGCTTTGTTTTTTCATTACCAAATAATACGAAATGCGTCGCAGTAAAGCATAACTGCTTCAAAAGTAGCAATAATAACCGAAACTTTTTTTAACTTTTGTTATAAAATATCTTAAATACATAACACATGTTGCAATCATAATTTTAAAACCGTTTTATATCACGAAATAGCAAATGATGCTTGTTGCTAAAAGTTGTGGGCAACAATTGTACACAAAGTTTACCAAACCAAGTTGTGTCTTTACGAAAATATATTCAGTTAATTGGGCGATGCTGCCAAATCAATTTATCACATTACGACTGAAAGCCAAATATTAAAAATTAAATATAAAAAATTAATTGAATAAAATGTTGCACTACATTTTGTTAGTGTTTAAAGTCTATTTTTTTTTTTGTTTTCTACAAAAAATTATTATAAATATTCAAAATAAACTTTAACCTAAGTCTAATTTATAAATATTATTTATATGTTATGATTAATAGTCAATTGACAATTGAAAAAGTAATCAATTGAATTCAATCAATCGCATATTTCCTAATTGCTTTTTGACTTTTTCTTTCACCAGTAAGATTTAGAGGGATATAATATCTAATTTTAAGAACTTTTGTTTCGTTTTTTTTTTTTAACAAGTAAAGGCCAGGATTCACTGTCAAACATAATCGTACGATTTAATTACACAAAAGTCTAACAGAATTCTGTCTTACTTTAAAAATTGTTTCAATATGGCATCTATTATACAAAAAAGATGCAAAAACCATATAGTTTTATTATTTTTCTTTTATCCTCATCTTAAAAAAAATCAACTCTGATCGCATAGAGAAAAATATTTTAAAAGATTATAAAATTGTACAGATCTGTCAAAAAGTTTGTCACACACATAAGAACACTTTTAGTACACACTATCATCCAATTCTTGATAGGTCGTATTTTGAGTATGATAGTGAATCCTGGCCTTATAAAATGTTGGTTTTAAATATAACAGACTTTAACATAACAATACTGCTTAGTTAAAGAGGTCTACAAACATTTAAAACATTTTAAAGTGATGTTTTAAGCAAGAAATATATATTTTTTGTTGTTTATGTGTACAATATATGTGGATACCGCCCTCGAGTTTTGTTTTTCCTTCAAAGCTATCAAATGTTTTAAACTCATAAGCAAATTTTTTTATATTGCATATCCTTTATTTGTATTTAAATCTCGTTATTATTTTTTTTAGGAATCCCTTTAAGTAACATTTTTAATTAGCTTCTAGCTTTTTCGTTCTCTATCAATTTCGTTTGTCAGATGGAATGTTAAAGACTCTCATTACATTATATTGCTCTGTCCCCTTTGATGATAGTTATAGTTGCTATTTTATCAGTTATTAAAGTTATTTTTTTATTTTAATTATGGTTGGCAAATTTTTTTATTTAACATTTTTTATTCAATGTTCTATAGCTTTGTGAATTCATATTTGTCGTTATGTGTTAACGACGGTTTATTTAAAAAGACCATCGTTAACACATAACTAAGTGAGAAACTCAATATATCTTGAAAAAATTACCAATAAATATTGCTGATCTACTTTTTTTTTAATATTATTAATCATATTTCTTTGCCCATCAAAGAAAAATATGCCAACTACTATGAGGCATGCTCTGATAATCGAAAATCGCTTATAGCATGTTTACACGGCAATGTGAAGCACTTGCTTCGCTCTCTGAATCATGATTGCGAAGCATGCCGTTTCCACGACACATACTACATGCTTCACATTGACTTCTGTTCTAAAATTTTGTTTTTCGTTTCAATTTTAGTGTTTGTAATTAATTAAATTTTAAATTATAATATAATTATTTGTTTTTATAATTACACACATTCACACAGCACTTTTAATATTGGTTTACTTTTTTTGTTTACATTTATATACAGCTAGTTCAGATAAACTTGCGATAAAAATTAGGGAAGACAGAAATTTTTCATGCTTCGCAAGTAGATTCATGCTGAATCGTCTCAAAACAAAATGCTTCGCTCTCAAGATTTAATATGGCGAAGCACGTTGATTCGGTCGTGATTGAGCTGTGAATCATGAAAAGAGAGCGAAGCAAGAATATTGGGCTCCGTGGGAACATAGTATTAGAACTTGGCACGCAAGTTGAAATCGGATGATATGTGTTCGCAAGAAGTGTGGTGACTTCAAATCGCAAGCACATACTAAAGTGAAGTTATGAATTTTACTTAAAATTAACTTTAAAACAATTAAAATTATATACAAATTAAAATTAAATTGTTCTCTTTTATTTAAAAAAAGAAAAACTATTTTTATACAACTTAAGTCGTTAGTAATGAATTAAAAATATTTTCTTTGTTCTAATTATTGTTATTTATTTTCTTGAGTACTCGCCATTTTTTAAAAAGTCTAATTTACCTGACGTTTGAAAATATATTAGTATTAGTGCGATTGAACATATACTAATTTTAAATTCTTATAAAAATATTCTGCTTACAAAAAGGTACCTTAAAAGATTTATTTAGATTCTTTGATGGTCGATCTGACTTCCAAATGTGTATGTTATGCTTAAAAAAATAAACAAAATACTTTTAAAGTACTGATTAATTACAACGTACGTAACATTTTACATCAAAGATGCTAAATGCAATATCACAAATAAAAAAATCATTTGGTATTCAAAATATTTCTTGGTTTTTGTTTTTTTTTTTTTAATTAATAAATATCCAATTCCAACCCCATAAAGTATATGTACTCAAAAATCTTATGCATAGCGAAGTCGATTGAATGATATGTCCGTTGAACTTAATTTTAACAAAAATTTAAATACGCCAATCGATGAGACATAGTGTTAAAAGAGGTAATATTGGAAATCAGCAAGATATAGATAATTTTTCCATATTATTTGGAATAATGAAGTAACTCTATAAAAAAAAAAAAATAAAAAAAATAAATATATGGAGTGATAGAAAACTAAAAAATAAGAAAAAATAAACATCAAGTTAAAAAATTAGCGCTTGCCCATATTTCCCGGTTACGGGCCTCTTAAATTTTTTAATTTTTTTGAATATGGGTATCATTTAAAAGCTTTTGATGAGATCTTTAAGGAAATTCTATTAATTTTTAAAAATGCTCAACGCATTATGAGCCGATGTGCTTTGTAAAAAAAACTCATAACATATTTTGAAATATTCAAACGCAAACTCCAACAAGCGCAAAAGTTCCGTTTTGAAAGTTTTTATTGCTCGTTTTGTTGTTTTATGTTCCTACTAAGTGACATTATACATTGGCATTTGCTCTTTTACATTTAATGGTTGTGCATAAAGACTAATATAAAAATAAGATAGGAACGATATAATTGCCCAGTACGAAAAATGTTTTCTTTACTTTACCGTATATTTCGATGTCGCGAACGACATTAAAAAAGGTACATTTGTTATCAGTGTGCCGGAAGTATTTGTACAATAGGCATCAAACATTAGTAACAAACATATATTTTAATTGCAAACTAAAGTAAATTAATGGAAAATTTGGTGGCAAATAACTATCGCTTTGCTCTTGGTACTTATTTAAAGTCTGTCACGTTCGATTTCGTTAGTGTAAAATGCATAAATTCAAAATAAATTTTTTCTAAAAAAAACTTTATTTTTATAATTTTTTTTATTGTCCGGCATATTTGATCAACTATTATAAATTGTAAAAAACTAACATTAGATTCGCAATAGCGAATTCGATCAAGTTTTAAATGTTGTCTTGCATCCGCTATTTTAAATTTTAAAAAACTGACATCAGATTCGTCGAGACACTAAAAACCTTGTGGTAGCAAGTTTTATTAAAATTTATTAAATCCATAAAGAGTAAATAATTTTGTCGCACTAAGGGTTAAAGAATAATTAAACAAAATTACAAAACTATAATTTAAAAAACCGGGACATATATTGAACAGATTAAAAATCATTTTAAATCATCTTATGCATGTCTAGTTGAATAAAAAGTAAAAATAACAAGAAAAAATTTGATAGAGCAAAATGTCGCATGCGACATGAAACGTGCGACAGTAATTTATATTAAATAAAAGCAATTGAGAGGGCTTTATTCGGCTTTGCCGAATCTTATATACCCTCCATTATCTACGTTAATCTAGTTTAGTGAACTAACTTCACGAAAAAAAGCAAATATTGGCGTGACAGAGAATTAAAAAATAAAAAAAAAATAAAAAAATTGATACTACATGTATATAATTTTCCTTAAAGATCTCTACATAAGCTTTAAAAATTTGAAAATTTCAAAGCAACGTAACTCAGAAAATATATTGTTATATTGTTTTTCTTATTTTTAGTTCTATATCGCGGTATATATTTATTTTATTTATTGGAGTTACTTTATTGTTCAAAATTACATAAAAAATTAGAGTTAGGCATGGTGTTTTGACTTCTGCCTCGAAGAACAGCATGACCGGTCCAAGCTGATTTCCAACAGCACCTCTTTCAACACTATATTTGAGGGATTGACATATTTTTTTTCTTTTTGTGAAATCAAGTTAGCCTAGGTAAATTTGATCTTAAATCTTACACGGACGGACCTACCGACATCGCTCAATCGACTTCGCTATGCATAAGAAGTCAGAACATATATACTCTTTGTGGTCGGAAATGGATATTACAGAAATTATACACGGAATGACAAACTTATATACCCATTTTCCACTTTTTGGGGTGAAGGGTAAAAAAATAAACTACTTAACATTTTTTTAAACAAAAAAAAAACTATATGTTTGAAAAAATAATTTCATTTTAATTTTTGTTATTTTTGAAAAAAGAAAATTTAATTTTTTGTTTCCTGTTTCCTGATGATGCCACCCAAAGGTGTGGCGAAATATTGAAAATATAAATAAAAAATTTTTATTATTTATAAAACTGACCTAGTGCTTAATAAATTAGAAAAGCAAAAAAAAAACTATTATTCAAGCGCACCAATGCATCACATTTTAAAATAAGTCGCATTAAAATATTCCATCAAATGATACGCATATTAATATCTTAAAAATTTCATGCACAATCGAACTTTTTTGTAAAAAGTTCAGAGCCCATAATTCCGAAAATATCGGAGAGCGCCAATTTTTTTACTTCGTGTTTTTTTTTCTTTTTTATTCTCTGTTGCCCCATATATATTTTTTTTATTAGAGTTACTTCATTGTCCCAATTGATATGAAAAAACTAGAGGTATAAAGACGTGGATCGGCCTTGCTAATTTTTAATAGCAAAATTTTTGAAACTGTGTGTAATCGGATGACGTATTTAAATTTTATTTATCACTAACACGGACGGACAGTTAGCATTTGTTGAGACTGGCCTTTAATAACAAATATCATCTGTAAGAACCTTATATTTGAATGATTTTCTCATTGATTTTACTGTGCCAGTCTAAAAATCCCGGAAAGCGGGTGAAGATAATTCTAACATCTTTTTTAGGGGGTCTAATTCTTTTCACTAAACGATGTATTTACCTGAATAAAGCCCTAATCGACGAAAAACTCGATTGTAATTTTTGTTGCTTGGCACATTTTAAAACTAAACTGTTTAATAATGATATAGCATAAAATTTACTAGTTATATCGACACACTTTTATCTGGCTATTAAATTTATCATGTCAACCTCTAAAATAGAACAATTTTAACACAATATTTATGTCTTCATCATGACAGAGCACAGAGATAAATGCATCATCTACATAAAATTTAAGAATGTAAGAAAACAAGTGCATTCAAAATAATATTTCAACTGACACACTGTCATCGTTGGGTACTTGGGTTTGTGTACAAAACCAACGTAAAAGAAAAAGTGTATGTAACTAAACCAACAAGAATTAATAATTACATGAAAGACTAACATCACAAAACAACTCCAATGTATTTAACATGACTGCATTAACATTACTTTCTAGCATCATCTTCTTCTTTATTATTCACTGCAAATTATTTCTTGTATATCCAGTGATACTACAATTTCTGTGAGGAAGAAAGAAGAAAACAAAGTATGGGTTGCTAAAGAGAGTGAGTGTATTTGCTTACTTTCATTTTTCATTTTTATCTATTTATGGTTATATTTTTTTATTTTATAGTATAAACATAAAATTATGCTTAAGCCAAACATGTTTTTTAAATTCAGAAATTCCCGTTAAGAAATTATGAATGAAAATTAAAATTCAGAAATTCCTGTTAAGAAATTATAAATGAAAATAAAATAAAATAAAATAAAATAAATAAGAAAACAAAATGTTTGTAGTCAGTAAAAAATTTCCTTTCGGCAACAGTCAAGTTTTTCTTCTTGATGATCTCTGCTTCTCAGAGTCGTTATCACAAGATTGGAAAGCACTAGGTGAATGATTAATGTTTTGCAGAATTCGGACAAATCAAAGGGATACCCAGAGGATATAAACTACTCCAAGGGCTTATAATCTTAAATCCCTAGGCCAAGGATTATATAAAAAATCTCACGGACGATCTATTTATACGTCTGACTAATTAATTAGTTTTTAACAATGCTTAAGTTCATTTTTTCTAAAATTTTTAAGACTTTCTCATCTTTTAAAGCAGAGCATGAATTGTATTCTCTTTGGATAATCTTTATAGATCGCCATCACATTCCAATGCAAAAAATATTTTTAAATGTGACTAGTAGCAGCACAGGGATACAAACCATAGAACTGCTTCGATCAGTATGGTTCCTCTATAGTACGATTTTGAAATTTCCAAAAAAAAAAATTTATTTGAAAAAAATTGTGGTAAAAAATGTAAAAACATAAAAAACTATAAATATAAAGTTTCGGTTTTACTCTTTATTATGAAGACACGGAATTTTTGGTAAAAATTTAAAAGTAAAAACATATGGCACGTGCTCGCTATTGCATCTGATATATTTAATATGTGATTTGTATTTAATGAAGAAAGTTGAAGAAAAATAACATGTACAACAACATAAAATGACACCTATGAAGGATGATACAGCAGAGCATGGAGCCAAAGAACTTTATAAAGGCAATGATTCCTATTTGGGTCAATGAAGAAGCTTTTGCAGACTATTATGCATTTACTGCTGTGAGACGTGAGCAGGGCAACAACGGAGTCTTTTCGTCAAAGAGTCAGAATGAACCGTGTGAAGATCAGGATAATGGTACAATGCCTAGAATGCGTGCATGGAGCGGTCACTGAGCTCTAGGATGGGGAAAATTGTGTCTAACGACGCAGGTATCGGTAGATTAAAAACAATAGAAAAACTTATGCAAATGTAGGGGGCAAAAGTTTTCTATGGTAGCCCACGTCGCACAGTGTGTTG
The DNA here is from genome assembly GCA_916610165.2 of Gymnosoma rotundatum. NCBI lineage: Eukaryota > Metazoa > Arthropoda > Insecta > Diptera > Tachinidae > Gymnosoma > Gymnosoma rotundatum. Next base: position 18,443,220 of record OU744340.1, on the reverse strand, counting down.
TTTCATAGACAAAAAAAAACTATATCTTGTAGTGTAACGAAAGTAGTACCGTTCGACAGATAACATCATAATTCGATCTCATGAGAATAAACTTTTAACCCTTAGCTTCTATTGGCGGCATAAAAGGGCGCAAAATTCGGATCAATATGTGCTTTAATTATTAAAACAAAACTTAGTTTTCTGTTTTCTTAAATTTTCATTTATTAATTAATGAAATTTTCGGCTTTTGGTTCTTTTTAATTAATTTTTTAAACATTTTTAGAAAGAAAAATTATTTACAAATGTATGCGGACGTTTTCCAAAGAAAACAAGAAAAATTAGACGCTAGCAGAATGAAATGCAGCATTTTCTTTGGAAAACGTCCGCATACATTTGTAAATAATTTTTCTTTCTAAAAATGTTTAAAAAATTAATTAAAAAGAACCAAAAGCCGAAAATTTCATTAATTTGTAAAATCGATGGTTCGAATCCTGGTCAGGGTGAAAATTAAAAAAAAAAAAAAAAAAAAAAAAAAATTTTCATTTATTTTAATAATAACTATTAAGAACTCCACTGAAGAAAGTATGTGTGGTCAAGAAAAACTCTTTATCTTTAAGCATTTAATTAAGTTAACTTTTAACCAGTGCTGGGTCAAAATGGGAGAGCAGTGACACTGCGCTTATTATACATTACTTACTGAACTCTATGTACAATTTAATAAGAATAACAAAGAAATATTTATAAATAATAAAAAAGAATCCCAATAAACCAATGTAATAAAAAGGAACTATTGATATAAGCACCAGTAAACCGCAGAAGAGTTTAAATAGAGACAACAAGGCGAACAAGGAGAAAAATCAAGTGGTCAATTGAATACGTAATATAGCTTTAAAACGTATCTTACGGTTCGATGTAGGGGCATATGCCAAGGTGGCCAAGGTTTACTAATTTGGTGCAGCTTTTTTTTGCTTATGTATATATTTAGGACTACAAAAGAAGGCAATCTCTACAAGGTGACCGCTAGAGACCACACGCAGCTTCTAGTAACCCAGGATCCGAGGGCTGTTAAAGCGTAAGTTACATGCAATAATATACAGAATCCATAAATACATACCATGGTGGGCAATGATACCAGTCAGTGGTGACGATCGCGTAGATGTTTGAGCGCGATTAACCGATGAAATACATTGATAACAGTATTTTAAAGACATATTCCACCAAAAATTCGATATTGGTAAAGTGTTGCTTCCTTTACTTAAATTTGTCAATCGAGATTAGTTGTATTACAGAAACTTGCATCATTAACCGAATAAATACAATGGAGAATTATTAGTTGTAGGTAATTTAATAAAAAACAAGTTTTTGGACACTGATTAAATCAAACAAGCTGCAGTTATGTGTCTGTAGGGTTTTTCTAAGAAGCGTTATGTGTACTTATGAGAAACGGAAGAGGATTTGTTGAACTAGAGGAAAGCTGACCTGCCAAAATACAAAATTAGGAACTCAAATTATACATTTTTTGATAAGCTGATAATTTCTGTTACGCTTTATATGCTGAGCTCTCTTCTCACCAGTCACGATTTTATTTTTTATTTTTTTTAATAATGACATATGACTTCTAGATCATATTTGTAAATGTAAATAAGTAAAAATATTAACATGGTACTTTGCGCAGCATCAGGCTTTTTTTTTAGTGAAATAACGTTAATTGTGAATAAATCTGATTTAGTGTTTCATAACAAATGTGTTGGCTATTTTGTCTAGTGTAAAAATGTCTCAACTTGTTTGCTGAACATGCCACGACCAAAAAATTACATTAACAAACAAGTGAAAAAACAATAAAGGAATTTTATTGTAATTAATGTCATTTACACAGTAACGTGTTACTGCTACATTTACATACTGACAGAAATATACACAATTGCGAATAATTCTAAAGAAAAAAGAACTGTATAAATTAAAGGAAAAAATAAAAATTATGTATCATAAAAACAATATTTTATAAATTATTTCTTCATAAATATAAATTAATGGAAGAGAATGTGCGGTCAAAAAAAATTCTAAATTGCTGTGGACAGCAAAAACTAGAGCAATAAAAACATGTTTTTGGACAGGAGTTTTACAAACACTTGTTTATACAAGAAATGATGAAATTAACTAATTAAATGTTATATAATAAAAAACAAAACAACATAGACTTTTTGAAGTCTTTTTTTTGTTAATATTAAACAGAATATCATAAAATAACATTGTATGATACTCAACAGCTTTTTTACTTAATTCAAGTATTTAATAGCGAGTTGAAAATTGCTATTGTATTTATTGTTATTGCTTTACTACAAGTAAGGCGGAAACTTATGTAAATAGTTATTTTTTTTTTTTTTATTTACAAATTAATTTCATAAAAGCTGCAATAACAGATTAAAAAAAATAATATTTTTGTAAAACAAATTTGCGTAGGAAAAAAAAATTTATAGAATTTTAAGGCCAGTTATTATGACTTGCCCACAATGTTCTTGTTAGTAAAACCTACACGCAAAGAAGAAACATAGTGATGATATGGTCACAATAACCATTTTATGTCCCCTGTAAAAATGCGTAGTTGCGGGGAAATTATAGTTTCTTCCAACAATGTTTCAGTAACGATAAACATTTTTTTTTAATTAACATTTTTCATTACGTGGTTACTATGTACAAAAAAAGCAACAAAATTGCTGTTTACTGAAGCAAGTAAGAGTGCTATATTCGGCTATACCGAATCTTATATACCCTTATATAACCGAACACACCATCCTGCAGATTTACCATTGAATAGTTTATATAAAAATCGACATAAGAAACTCTGTTCTACCATAAAGTTTTTATTTAAATGTTATTAAAATAGGGATGAAACTAAGTACATAAAAGTAATCGATAGCAAAAACATTAGTTATGTTGATGAAAGAATTGTTGTAAATTATTAATATTAACATTTTTATTTTTTCAGAATTTATTGTTAAACATTACTAAAAAAGAGTTTTTTTTATTCAAAAGGCTTAAAAAACAGAAAAAAGTAATCATTAACACAACAATATTTATCGATACCATTGATAATAAAATATAATTTACCATCTGTCCAAACTAAGGTTTGGACACTTAATCGAACAAGACATGTATTATTCTTGCTTTACATAGCATAATATTTGTAAATATAAATAAGTTAAAATAGAAACTGTAAATAATTTACTTACCCTTATTATACCATCATTATACTTATATACTTATATATTATTATACTCACCTTTGAATACTTTAGTTATACTTACCTTTGAATATACTTAACTTTTAGAATACTTGCCCTTAAATATACTTACCAATAATTATACTTGCCCTAAATGTAAAAATGTATAAAGTTGACCATCTGGTAAAACAATGAATTCAATATTCCAGTTGTCAATTTGGCTTAGTTCGGATTTCCTTAAAAATAACGAAACATTTTTTTTAAAGCTGTATCCATTAAGCAACGTCACTTCTTTATTAGAACCCAGGCGAACAAAATCGTTCTAACTTTTATAAAATATAAAATTTATATTAAATAGATTATTGATTTTCTAAAATAAAAGTTTTAATTCTTTACATAAGAGACAAAGGAAATAAATCCCTAAGATCATCAACAATTTTCTACAACCCTAAACATAATAAACAAACAAAGTTTGTTGCAAAAAAAACAACACTCAAATTGTTCACCATCCTTTGATATCAAAAACAGCTGACATTTTTTCATAACGCTTGCGAAGCGTACAAAAGTAGAAAGAAAACAAAGTTCTTGCGAACTACGCGTTCATGCTTACTACACTTTGTACTGTGTTACTTGTCACATATATTTACATTAATTCTACTTTTTTGACAGACGGGTATAAAGCGTGTACGCATAGAACGCGTTGCATGGACTTTCAGCTTAAGTTTTGCTTAGAGTTGTTGATCCATTAACTTTCTTTTGCATTCTTATACCCTGTTTAGACATAGCTATAAATGCGTAATTAAGGAATTTACGCAATTAAGGTCTTAATTTAGTTCAATTTACCATATAAGAAGTCAATGAATAAATTAAGCAATTGGTACTTAATTGCATCGCTAATTGAATAAGATGAGAAACGCAACCCTTATGTTTACTCATAAAACAGTTGTCGGCACTTATTATTTTTATATTTTTTAAATAGAATATTTTTAACACTGTCTACAAAACTTCAGAATAAACAGTGAAAATTTAATTTTAAGAAAATTAGAAATTCTTAACATTATATTTACAATTCTCCGCAATCTTTTTCAATATCATTGTAATATATGTACATAATACATGAGATGCAGAATTTACAAAAGAACAAATGGATCTTAAAGGAAAATTATCCTTGTGTTAGTTGGATTAATAGGTGATGTTTAAATTACACAGCTAAGATAGATAGATGCGAAGTATGCTGATGCAGGATGTAACGATCCAGAAACTGTAGCATTGTATACGCTGGTTTATAGTTTTCCTAGATTTCATTGGAAAAACGTCCGCATACATTTGTAACATAATTTTCTTTCTAAGAAGGTATTTAGGAATTAAAAAAAAAATGAACTAAGCCAAAAACAATTTCAATGCATTTTGTAAAATTTAAAATTAAATTTCTACCAAAGTTTAAGTTTTAAGAAAGCAAAATCAAAAAATGTAAATGCTAGTTTAAGAAAAAATGTCATTTATGCAGTTGTGTTTCTTTCTTTTAAATAATAAAATCCAGCAACACCAGCATGACTTTTACCCAGCAGGTGCTTTCAAGGAAGTAAAAGGCATTAAATATTTTATAACATTTGGTCCTTTTACATACAAACAAATTTACTTTCCAGGGAAGTCAAACTTAAAAATCCTTAAAGCAATTTTAAAATGCTTTTTGTACGATACACAGGTAAAAAAAAATGAACTTTGAAATTACATTTCGTTTACTTTTCAACACAGGCTTGTGGTATAAATAAAAATTAAATATCTGTGTATATGCGAATATGTGCTTTGCAATAAGAACAAGAGTAAAATAATAAAAAGAAGTGCAGCTTTATTCAGTTGTTGCTTTTAAAGAGGAAGAGGAAATATTATGTTGACAAAAACTACACACATACATACACGTCAAAAATCTTAAATTCGTTATTGTATAAAATTCAACAGGATTTGTAAAACTTATTTTACATGGGTTACACCATTGTGTTTTTAAAGCAATCTCGTATCAAGAATTATGTAATCATTTATTTAAATGACTCTGGTTTTTTCATGTCCTTTCAATATTTATTTTTTATGTAATATCTTGTAATTTCTACAAAATCCTTTTTCGACCGCATAAAGTCTATATATTCTGAGTTCTTATATATAGCGAAGTCGATTGAGCGGTTTCCGTCCGATTCAGCTAGAGAAAAGCTAAATATATCAATCGATCAGACATAGTGTCGAAAGAGGTGCTATTGGAAATCATCATGATCGGTCCATGTCGTTCTAGGCAGCAAGCAAAACACCACGCCTACCTCTAATTTTTTTATGTCATTTGGAACAATGAGGTGATAGAAAATTAAAAATAAAAAAAACATCAATTGGCGCTCGCCCATATTTTCCAAATTACGTGGATCTGAAATTTCAAATGTTTTACAATATCAATATTGGTATCATTTAAAAGCTTTTAAAGAGATCTTTAAGAAACGTTTTTTAAAAATGCTAAACTCATTAAGAGCCGACTATATATATGCAGTACCAAATTTTTTTTCTTTGGCACCCCAATATTTTCTTTTTTGATTGGAGTTACTTCACTAAAACTACATTTACATCAATTTTTAAGGGTTTATACTATTAGTCGACAATAGCACTCTTATTTGTTTCTTATTGTAAAACTTTGTTCAGACGATTTTGCTAGATATTCTAATTTCTTTGCGTATCTCTCGAGTTGACTGTAAGTCCGACTGGAAAAAATAATATAATTTTTTGGCTTTAGAAATATTAAAGCACAGATAACAATATTAAAACACAGATAATATCAAAATACAACCTCAAACCGTATCACCAACGTATTTTAAATGTTATGCTACTTATATTTGAAGATAATTAAGCGTTTTTGCTTTAAAGCATAAGTTTCCTGAAAAAATATTTAGGTACCCATAACATTTTATAATATAAATGCAAATTCTTGTTGCCTTGAAAAGGATTCCCCAAATAAATATATATTTTTTTTTAATGCTATAAAAAAACGGTGTAGCTTCGGCTGTGTGGCACGTAGCGCCGTCCTGTTGAAACCAAATGTTACCAATATCCTCCTCTTCAATTTTTGTGAACATAAATTCGTTCAACATGGCCCGATAACGATCGCCGTTGACTGTAACATCCACTCCTCATTTTCAAAGAAAAATGAACCAATTATGCCTCTGGACCCAAATCCGCACCAAAAAGTGATTCTTTTTGGGTGCACCGCACTTTCAATGTATGTGTGTGGGTTTTTGTGCCCAAAATGCGACAATTTTGCTTGTTTACATACCCGCCAAGATCGAAATGAGCTTCATCTAAAAAGATGATTTTTTTTTTTTTTTTAAATCAGCATCTTCTGTATGTCAATTTTCCCAGCGTTGTTTATATTCGTTCAGCGGAGGGATAAAACTATTTATCTGTCAAATCAGACATGATTATAAATATTATTATACACGAAATAAGCCATAGTTGAAAAAGAAAACGTTAGATGGCAGACCCGTTATAAATATATCGTTAATTGCTTAAGCCAGCTCATCAACATAACGTTATAAATTTTTTTTTTAGCACAGAGGCTTCATTAATTAAATAAAAATTATATTTAAAACCCTTAAAAATTTTTAGTTTTAACAAAAATAACCAACAAACAAACCTGCCGACTCTAAATGTAGGTGCAAAACCAAAACCAAACAGCTAAAAATTTAATCTCATATATTGCTTAGTAAAATATTTTTTATTCATATTATTGCATTCTAAAATAATGTAAAGTGTAAAGTTCGTTTTTAGAAAATTATATCCTAGAGATCTAAATATTTTTAAATGTGTGAAAAATTTCATTCCATAAAAAAATTTTAAATGTAATTGTTTTCTATATTTATGTTACAAATTACATACAATTGACAAATACACTTTTAGAAATTTAAAAAATTTATATACTAAAGGAATTTATTTTCTTTTTTTTTTATTTTACTAAACAAAGCCAAGGTTATGACAACAAAATAAAACAAACTTCATGTTGCTGGTATACATACGTTCATGCAGTTTTATTTATATTCGTACACTTTTTAATAAAGTGCAATAGAAAATGTGTTAATATATTTATTTATTTTTTTACTTGTACTTTGTGTACAATAGAAAAGGAATTGGTACTCGCACCAATGCGTTTGTTATATAAAAAAAAATATAGAAATGTTTATACTTGCCAAGTGTAATAACGGTATTATTTTTCTGGTTTATTCTAAGAAACTTTTTGTTTCGATTGTCTACATTTAAGAATATTTAATATTATCGTTGTGTTTCTAAACAAAAGTTTTGTGTCAATGTCATACATATTTTTTAGAAAGTTAACGGGGCAAAAAAGTCAATATCAGATACTCTCTGTCCCAGTTACATTTTGATTTAAATAAAAATTTAAAACCTTAAGAATTAAAGTATTATATTTAGGAATATGCCATAAAAAGTACTTTTAAATTTTTAAGCTATGAATGACGAATGAATTTTAATGCTACCTTAGTTGGTAATTGACCAAAACTGGAAATTTGGGGTATCTCTTAAAACCTGGGTTTTTTAACTTTATATGAATTAACCGCAAAATTTATATTAACAGCTACAAAATCAATGTTTTTTATTTTTTGCGTAGTTAGTTTGGGAGCAATCTTCCATTTACTAATTATATCATAGGTTCAATGATACTCGTATTAATTTGTCATTCTCTTTAACAATTTTAAATATTACTAAATAACTGAAAGTCAACTAAAACAGCTTTGTTTTTTCTTTTTTTTTTTCCTTTGCATAAAAAAAAACGTTTAAAAATGCCTCAAATTTGTAAAGGTTCTTTAAATTGTTTGTATATAGATACCAACAGTAATTTAAAATAGAAACACGATTGAACAATAGTGAAATGTTTGACTTTTTTAAACTATTATTTATTATTAATATACAGTGTACTTGTGATAAAGACAACATTTTTGATTTTTTAAACGAAGTAAAAGGTTCTCTCGAAAGAAGAACAGTGCCACGGAAATTTAATTACTTTAAATCGCAATGCACCAATAGTCTAAACTTTCAATTTGATGGTATATGCAAAAAATTCGATGGTTTAAAAGCCGTCTTAGCAATCCCGAATTCATAGTAAAACTTTAGGAAAAATGAATCTTATTGCCAAATATCATTACATTAAAATAAAATTATATTCATATCTACAAGATGTTGGAAATGGAGTCAGTTATACTTAAATCATGGAAGTAATGCGGCTTGTTAACAGAAATACTTTCCTTTAAACAATTTTGCAATTAAAGGATAAGTTTAATTATGTATTTGGTTTAATTTTTAACAGCAAAAATGCTAGAGCAAGTACTGCAAAATGGTAACAACTTTACTCGCCGTCACAGCGAGACAACTATGGGAGTGGATAAACTTTAAGCTTTTGCTTTAGCAGCCATATTGGAGAACGAATTCCATAAAATCTTAATCGGAATTAAAAAAGTACCTGAGAAAATAACAATTTAAATCTGTATTTTTTTTTAGCAACATAAACAAGAATGTCTTCAACTTGACGTCATTCCATATGCCTTTTCCGTTGTTTGCAATATTGATTAATGAGGAACAGTGTGGAATTAAAGTGGTTATATTAATAATAAAAATTTATTCAAAGCCAAGGACGCACCCAACAGAAAAGAGGGTTTGCACAGTGCTAAAAAACTTTTTTGTGGCGAACAGATTTAGATAACTTACAAAATTCGAACGAAAGCAATCACTTAGCAGAACTTACCACAACAATATGGAAAGGCACTACTTAATCCATTTACAGTAGCCAAATTTGCATTCTTGTGTAAATGGTCTTTCTTGTATCATAGCATTTGAAAAGTTGTATAGTTTATTTTTATTCTATGCCAACAATATTTACAACAACGCACTTTTTGCAAACCTACAACAGACAATCAATCAACCAAGTCGATCGGTATCTATCCCCATCCATCGCTGTCAAAACATTAATTCGGCAATTATTGATTTAGTTACTGCGCTGGAAATTTCTAGGCGGCACTTCACTTCAACAGAAAAATGTTAAAACAGTTCATCTAAGATTTCTTTCTCTGCTTCATCATTACTTTTTATGGATATAATCTCTTTAGCAACTTCGCCTATTTAAGAATCATCTAACTGTTCTTAAAAGCTTTTCTGAGACTTGTTTCTTTATTAAGAAAATACAGTGGAAAATAATTCTTCCATTAATCAATCAGCTGTGAATGTCGTGTTTTGCAATAAGCGTAGCAAATTAACCAAAGTAGTAAATAAGAACTAATTAAAATATTTTTTATTCAAAAAAATTGCAATCAGATGTGCACAAGACTGTGAATTGGCTTAATATCTATACATACAATACAACTGTAACGGGGTCATTTCTGTACATGAAATATTTTTTGACAATTTTGTTGTTGGTGTAGATAGTATGGATACTTATGGAATTTTCGTCTGTCTGCCTTTCTGTCTGTGTTAGCATCACGTAAAAACACTTAGAACTTTGGTTCTAACATAGAAAACTTTTTTTTGTAACAGTAGGTCGTTTCGTAAAATTGGGTGTGAAAGCACCCAATTTTACCTGTATAATGGGACTCAAACAGTTGCCAGTACTTTTTATTTTTGGAGATAGAAAATTTTTAACACTGTTTGTAGAACTCTGAAATAATGAGTTAAATGTAAATTTTAAGAAAATTAAAATTGACACGCAGACGAAATCGTGGGCACTGCTAGTGCTAATATAAAATTTGTAAAAGAACGTTGTTTATTGCATTTTTTTGTAGAAAGAATGGCATAGAGCAAAGAAAGATACCTTCAAACCCATATGACAAGTGATTGTAGTAGATTCACCAGTTTATGTATGTCCTATTACAAACTGTATATAAAAACCTTAAAAGAATTAGACCGCCAGCAGCGTAGATAAACCGCTCTGGGGAAGGTTAAGCCATCTCTAGAACAAATTAAGCTCCCACCCCTAAAAATATTTTCTTCTTATAGAAATTCTAAAAGACCAAACACATCCTAGTTTGGTTCTTACTGACATCGATTTTAGAAAAAAAAAATACTTTTCTCACGGGAAGCATTCTCAACTTGACAGCTATGTCAGCAAAAAAATGATACATCTGGGGATAAAAAAGCCACAAGTCACTGCATTTGCAGAAAGTTACAGTTTATTATAGATCTTAAATTTTGGACAACGATGGTCTATTTTTTCGAAAATGTTTTCGGAAACGTTAATCAACTTCGAGCGCTTAAAAGTAATTTTTACGGAGTTTTTATGAGTCTAAATGAAAGATACAACTTGGATAGTTTTCGGTTTCAGTAGGAGTATGTATCACATTACACAGTTATTTATGCAAGAGATCTAGACATTTATCGTGGGGTGTTTATAAAGAGCGATTCTGTTCAAAGCAACCAAAAAACGTCTGAGGGTAATATTATCCAGGTCGTTCGTTAGGTACCATAAACTAAGTCTTGGAAAATTTGCCCGCCAAGATAAGATACTCTCGGTATTATGTTAAATTTTGCATGGTACATTGAAAGCAATATATTAGACCTGCAAAAAATAATAATAATTATTATTATATTTATTTATTTATTTTGTAATATGACGTGAATGTAATGAACAAGTTGATGGCACCATTAATAGTTAAAACAGAGCTTTTCACACATGCAATGTTTTTTATGTAGACTCTATAATAAAAATGAGTAAAATAAAATCCAGCAACTGCTTATATTCATAGGCAAGGCAAATATGTATTCTAAGCAAAACAGGTAAACGAACAAAACAGGAGCTTAAAGGCAAAAATCACTCCGAACAATTTGTATGTTTGTGTTCAACACGTTTACAAACCGTGATGTGTGAAAATAAGAACACATACTGTTTTACATGCTTCTTTATCAAAAACATCCTTTCTATCATTCACTCTGAATATAATGATGTTAAGGACAGCAACAAAAACTGTGTTGGAAAAAAAAAGATACTGAAAAACGCAAGTCAAGGTAAAATAGGCGCAAAGAAAAATGTCTAAATGTCTATTCAATCTGTTATGGTTTTAAAAGTTTATATCTGTGAATGTAAAGAAGAATATTTTTCAGGCTAAAGTAATACTTGTTTATTTGAGTGCACAAAGCAAAAACAAATGTTTGGTTTAAGTGTTTTTTTTTTGTTTAAGTTTGTTCTACTTTTTCTATAGTTTTGGCCTAATTGAAAAAACTTCATAGTGTTTGTATTGCTCGGGGTTAAATTATAACACGTTTCTTTTTGGTGTTGCAACTTGAGATAGTATTTCTAAGATTTATTAAACATAAACTGCTGCTTCTTATGCTCTGAAAATTATTTTAAAGATTTGTCTTATTTACTAAAAATTTTAATGCAAAACCTTAGCTGCATATGTTTGTGGCAGTATACGGCCATAATAAACATTGTGGAAAAAACTTTGCATCTTTACTATTGTTTTTTTTTTTCAAAATTTTAGCTAAAAATTAAACCAACAAATTTTTCAGATAAATGAAGGACTTAATATTTTAAGACTTTTTTCTTAATCTTGCTTTACAGACGGTGTTAAATATTTTGCCATTAAGGTTTGTTTGTTGTGGACTTTATGTTAGTGTGACAAGTGCTCCAGATTAGAGTCATGGCATGTGATAGTGCCCAAGGGAGTAATGTCCTTGGATTTTATGTCCTACTCAATAATGACATAATGTCTATGAATATCACATCACTTCGAAAAACGTCATTATGGCCATGGACATTGTGTCGTTTTAAGTATGAACATAATGACGCTAATAATATTCAACACAACAACGGCTTCGCTTACTAAAGATTACCTGTATAGCCTGCCTTCGCCGGGCACAAGGATTTTCTTCTCTATGGAATAAGAAGCAGCGGCTTCGATTATCAAAGATTTTCTCTAAGCCACTTCATAAAAATGTTGCCTTTTTCGTATGTAGAATATCATAAAATATACCTTTAATATCCATGAACTTTATGTCACTTTCTAGTCCGATATAATCACCCCTATGATGAATATATTTTCACTCGAAATTTTTTCCCTTTTCCCCAAATTGCAATCGTGAATAATTCACGTGAACAATTTTTCACGTAAACAAAAATTCCCCTTATCGTGACTGATTTTTTCCCCCGAAATTTTTTTTAGTTTTTCCTTAGTTTTGTTCATTTAAATTTTGCTGGGGAACTGCATACATTATGCCAGTTTTTATAAGTTTTTATTAAAATAGTTACATCAATAACACATTTTTTAATTCGATATCAGTTACTGCATTGAAGACTGACATTATGCTCGTCAAGATGCAAAACAAATAGATCTATTGGTTATAAATTTATGAAGATTTTTTATTAAAAATATTTTTAAATGAAAAATGGAGATATAAAAAATCAGATACACAAAATTTATTTTGTTGAAATGGGTGAGTAGCAATATCTAAGGTAGGTTAGGCCACAGCCGACTTGGGTCTATTGATTGGTCCTTTTGTGCCTAGGTAATTTCAAGGGCTTTTAAGCGTATTGCACGTCACGTTCTTGAAATAAAATTGTTCTCTGTTATAGTATCTCCTCCTCTTGCAACAACACAATAGCACCAACCATTAATTTTTTATAACTTTAAAAGATTTGGAATATTTATTTTCCCTATTTATATTTTCTTCTTTCTAATTTGTATTCAGTACGAATTGATAGCGGTAACAAATTTTCCCATGAAATTCACGATAGCAATTTTCCCTTCATGTGGAATAAAAATTTCATGGGAACAAAAATTTAACATTTTGTTCACGATAGGGGTGAATATAGTGTTTACAGCTGCAATCAAGCTTTATTAAAAGTTTTATTTTGGCGAAGAAATTTATGAGGATTATCAACGTCAATAAAATACATTAAAATTTATGATTCGCCATATTAAGAACACACTAAATTAAATCTCTAAAGGTCTAATAGTAATATACTTATGCAACTATGCACATACGAGAAAATTATATATGCCAAACTAATATGTAATTAATAAAACTATTCATCAGGTAGCGTCAAAAGTCATTTCCATAAATAAAAAAGTAGAGAGAATTTTTTAACCGACTTCAAAAAGAGAAGAAAGTTATCAATTCATATGAGTGTTGCCTTTTTATATTTGTAATTTGAAATGTTATATACAAACACTTTAACATTGGATATAAAGTCCACGACTTTGCTTTGTATAGTAAGAAGTATAAATACTTTAGATTACAAATTAAAGGGTGTTACAATAGTTGGTGTAATTTGATGTATATAGACACACTGTTAAACCGTTATAAACAGACGATTGAAACTTACAAAGAACCTGATGGCAACAGCAAGTATAAAATTTGTATTTTCAAGCTAAAGAGTGTCCCTACAGTTGCTGTAATTTGATATATGTATATTGCCAAACTGTTGAAAAATTGTAGACAGATGTTTGAAATTAACAAGGAGCTGTAGTTATAGGTCTTCTATAAAAAGTATAAAATTTAGAGATGGAATACGAGAGTGTCTAGTGACTTTTTTATATTTATTTATTTATTAAGAAGCTTATTACTTCGTAACAGGTTATCAAGTTTTTTTTTTTTGTGTTACGTAACGCGCTTGATAGGAATTTTGAGCACTAGTGAACTGGCCATATGGATATGCTTTCCCTGCAGTAATACATTTCATTTTTTAGTTTAGTTTAAAATAATAAATATTTCATGAAAATATCATGAAATATTTATATTTGAAGGAATCAAGCACGAATAAAGTAAATTAAATTTGAAAAGATTCCGAATAATAAATTTTCATACTAAGAGTCTTATATTAAAAACCAAATTGATTAAATGAGAACTTCATTGAATCAGTATGATAAAAACTCAAAAATCTTTTATGCAGGAACACAGTGACCATTAAGTAACTGTTTTTATTTTTCTTTTATTAACCTACATAAGGGTTGCCATTAGAAGCCATTGATTTGTATTTGAATTTTTGATGAAAAAATAAAAAAATTAACATAAAAAAACCAGATAATAAATTTTCTTATTTTATTACTTTTTGTTTTTTTATTTTTGGAATACTGATTTAAAAAAAATATATACTTTAATTTTCTTGTGGCCATTTTCTTTTCTTTTTTTTTTTTTTTTTTTTTTTTTTAACAGAAAGTAGTTATATTTGGGTTAAACACCATCTTAAAAGATAAAACATCTTTTTTGGGTAAAATTTCATTTCATTGTCTGACAATATTAATTCTGTGCCCATGTTTTAGTGTAAATACACTTGAACCATTAAACAATTTTTACGTCAATGCTCTAAGGCTTGTCACTGCAAACTAAAATCTGTTTAATGATGTTGTTTTACTTATTCTTTTATTCATTATAAAAAACGTTCTACTTCTTATTTGCTACTTTTAAGACTTATGTAGTTCTTAAAAGTATTTCATTATTGTTCTCTATTACATCGTATTTTTTACACTACTTCCAACTTTTTAAGAACTTTTTAGAGCACATTTCTTTTAGTCTACTTTTGAACTACTTTAAAGATAAATAAATAGACCTTCACTCTTAGTTGACTATTGTAGTAATCCTGACAAAATTGCAAGAGGTCATAGATTTGCTTTTGTTTTTCTTTTGTTATGTTGCTTTAAAGTGGCCTAATTTGTTGCGTTCTATTTTTTTTTTATTAAGTATAAAATTAGTTTTCTCTTTATTTTATCTTAACAGGAATAATCTTCAATTAAAGTGTTATTTTTCAACAAGAAACTTAATTGTTAAAAGATAAAGATAAAGATGTAAGTTTTATGTGTAATAAAACTATCGACCTGAAAAGGACATTCTCAACGTGGGTGATAAGTGGGTGATAGTGGACAGCAGGAAAAGCAGGGCAGATGTAACAATATGGTCTAAAAAAAAAACTTTATATTTACGTACTTACAAAAGTAAAATTAATGGAGGTGTACTTTGTTTGTTTATAATTTTTGAGTAAATGAAAGAGAATGAATCTTATGATGATAAATGTTTAATTTAATGTCGGCAATTATGTAAAGAATAAAAAATCAAATAAATCTTCGCCTCTGTTCGCCTCACAATTACGAGCCCTTTGAGCAAATTTTTCATTACATTCTCACACATTTTATGCGGTATGTTGATTAATTTCATCACGAATATTTTGTTTGATTTGCACAAAATTTTTTGATTTGTTGGCATAAGCGACGGCGGGGGCCAATTAACATCAGTATTTCTTGAAATAACTTGTTGAGGAGAGAGGTCACGCAGCAATTCCATTGTAATTCTGGCTATATGAGATAAATCTCGGTGTGGTCTGCACAACATGTTAAGCCAGCCAAAAACATGCAGTTGTGGCGTTAAAGAGTTTCAATTATATCACGTCATCGCTCCCAACTCAGAGTTACCGTTACGTCATTTTCAAAGAAGGTCCAATCATTCCTCCTGACTAAATTGCATATCAAAATATCACTTTTAATAGAATGGATTGCTCAGAACTACATATTCTGTTAGTTCACCTATCCATCCAAATAAAAATGTGCCTCGACACTCATTTTGATTTTTTAGTGAAAATCTGGGTTGTCATGGGCGATCTGTAATACCCTATTAGCACATGTACAGCGGCGTAACTGGTCTT
The DNA here is from genome assembly GCA_916610165.2 of Gymnosoma rotundatum. NCBI lineage: Eukaryota > Metazoa > Arthropoda > Insecta > Diptera > Tachinidae > Gymnosoma > Gymnosoma rotundatum. Next base: position 18,427,357 of record OU744340.1, on the reverse strand, counting down.
ATGCAAGAAGCTCTTGTGTCAACTGAATCTTAAATGAAAATCAATGCAAATCCATGTGCAAAGTTGTGGCCAAAGTTGTTTTTTGAAGATCAAACTCCTTAGCACTGCCTTAAATTGAGGCAGTAATGTTTTCAGACCATCTTGCAGTACGTTGTGGTCCATGGTTGTGCCTATCACCTACAGAACCTCTTTCTTCGATCTCATTCACTACACGACAAATAGTGCGTTTTGTTGCCACGTTATTTCTCCCAAAAATTTCACGTAACTTTCTCATCGTCACAATAATCTACGACTAAATTTTATAAAAATTTTTAAGAATTGAAACAAAATTTTTTTTTGTAATAAATATGAACAGTCAAATAATAAGGAAATTAAGTTGGTATTCCACAATACCACTTAATATTTAGAAATTTTTCAACACAATATAATTTCTCATTTCGTCGGTGTTGTTTTCTTTTACTAATAGTTTCAGTTTTATTTGAAGTGTGGTTGTGTTTTTTTACCTTGAATATCTCCGAACATATAAAAGATATTAAATCCGGTTTTCATCCCATTAAAGACTAATATGTACATAACTAAAACCAATAAAAACTTAGGCAAACAAGAAATGAAAATCTTATTTTTTGTGTTGATGAAAATTTTTCTTCCCAAAAATTGTATTTGGGTTGCAGGCGCGGCTAATGTTACTTCTGCAATTGTTGATGTTATAGGAGATTCAGAATTTTATTTTTTATTTATTTACTTATTTTATTGATTTATTTATTACTATTATTTTATTATTATTTTTTTTTTTTTTTTATGTCAAAGAAATATAAAATTTTTATTTGAAATACAATAATCAACACAAAACGTTTCTTATATATTTATTATTATTTTTTTCTAAGAAAACTATCTTTTTCCAACTTAAGGGATATTTATTATAATTTGTTTTTCGTTTTAAATATTTTTTTATTAGCTTAAAATATATATTTTTTTTTAGTTTGAATGATAAATATTTTTAAACAAACAAAGTCAATTTTTTTCAGATTCCTGATCTTAAGAATTAAAGAAAAAAAAAAAAAAAAACAAACAAATTAATAAAAAAACAACGTATCCTAATCATAAAATTTTTACAAGTTCTAAGCATTCATTAAAATGCCAAGCCGTTTTGTTAATGTGCCCCATTCTCGCCAATGACAAGCTTATGTTAAAATAAACTGTTCTTTCGCTAAATGGAACCAGTTTATTTTAAGGGGAATCCATACATTATCTACTTATTTTCCATGTCTGTTTTTGCTGGGTAATAAAGCAAAACCACTTATGTACTTGCAAATATTATTTTTAATTGCATTTTTTATTCAACATTTTTTACGCTTTTATGTATTTATATTTTTTAATAATTTTTTAATATTTGCAAGTTATTTTTTTAATGTTAAAGGTATTCTTATTAAGTTGTTGTAATTATTCTTTTCTGATTATATAAATCAAATTTACAATGACATAATTTTCCGCCATTTATTTTATTACAAAACCACATATATATAATCCACCACAAATGCAAAAAGATTTAAGATATTGAGAAAATAATATTGAAGCAGTAAAGCAGTGCTCGCATTATTCATGTCGAAAAAAAGTAATAGTGCTATATTCGACTGTGCCGAATCCTATATACCCTTCACCATCATGTTAATGTCAAAGTCATTATGTAACGTATTATTAGAAACGTACCATGGAGCGTTTGCAATCATTCTTATAGTCTTTGATTGGAATTTGTGAATAATTTCTACATTTGAATCTCATATGTCCATACAGGTTTTAAAATTGCTTTATAAAGAATCTTATTTTCCAGACTCAGTTCTGATTTTCGATCATGGAGCCAAAACATTTTCTTAAGTTTAACGTCAACTTGATTTCTTTTTAACTTTACACGATCTTTTTACGTTATTCTTGTGTCAAAATATCAATATAAGTATCATTTTAAAGCTTCTAACGAGATATTTCAGGAAATACAAAATTTTTTAAAAATGCTTAACTCAATTAGAGCTGCTGGCTTTTTTATATCTCTTTTTCTGTTAGTGTTGAAATCAAGTTTGCCGAGGCACTAGATTAGCTATAAAAAAAAACAAACATGTCAGTCGATGAGACAAAATGTCGAAGACGTTCTATTTAAAATCAGCATGATCGGTCCATGTCCATCGAGGCAGCGGGCAAAACACCACGCCTACCTCTAATTTTTTCATATGATTTTGAACAATAAACTAATTCCAAACAAAAAAATTAATATGTGGACGCCCCATAAATAATTATTAATTAATGAAATTAAATTATAAAAATAAAAACTGGCGCTCGCCCATATTTTTCGCGTTAAAGTTTCTGAAAAGATCTTCCAGGAAATACTAAATTTTTAAAAAAATGCTTAACCCGTAATAGCCGGTGGCATTGTTATGTAAAATTGTATATAAAGTACTGCTCATTAATGTAGCGTCTTTTGGTATATCGCCAAGAGAGGTGAGAATTTTTCTCACCAGATGGAGAGGCTTAGGAGATGGGAGAGAAGGATTTTGTTCACTTGCCTCGGCTTGAGGCCATATTTAGTACCAAATGGCGAATTTCGCAGGCCACCATGTCGGTCAATCTACAGCGCGATTGATTTTGAGCGCGTAGATGCCTCCGTGGTGAAAAGGCTGTGAAATTTCTAGAAGGCGCACGAACCTCAGAGAACTTCCTGGTAAGTGAGTACTTCTCCAGGTAGCTGGTTTGGAGACCGTTCAAATATCTCTCCTGTGGACCTGTTGACTCTTAGGAGAGCTGGCCTTCTCTACGAGTGTTCAGACCCCATGTTCTATCATTGGAGGCTGCGCTGTATTTATTATTTTTTTTTTATATATTTTTATAGCATTTGGAAGATTGTTTTTACAAAAATCAACAAAGTGAGTCTTTTGAGACTACCCAATATGACTTAAAACTGATTAATTAGTTGTGCGTTTAAAAAGAGACTCGAATATAATTTCGACAAACGCAAAGAAAGCGACTTGTTTTAAAACCAAAAAGTACAAAAAGCAAATGCTTGAAATTCAACTGTTTTTAGAATTTTTTAGAGACATATAAAACGCAGCCTAACGATGAAAAAATGATTCAAATACATACATATGTATTTTATTTTTATGCCACTTCGTAAAGAAATAGAGACACAAATGTAAAATAAATTTTTTTTAAATTCATTTTTTTAAATTTTAATTTTAAGAAAATTACGAATAACATGCTAACGAATGTAACACTACGTCTTGACGAGCAATTGATTGGTTCGCACATGAACAAAACGTCAGCAGAATATGTTTCAAACATTTGTTCATGTTTGTCTGCGTGGAGGAAACTTGGCGATGTTAATGCTTCGTTTTCTCGCTGTTTGAAAACGACATGACATCGACAACAATGGTTTGCACAAGCCATTTTAATGTGCGCACATGAAATTGTTCAATGTTTGACCAAATCAATGGCTCGTCAGGACAGCGTGTAATAAACAAAAAGCAAAACTTAGTTTGCAATGTTTAATTTTGGGAAAATATAATAAGAAATGTTCGTATAATATGGTTCGAAGCAGACTCGCATACGGCTAGTAATATGATCAAAAATTGACTCGAAAAAGTATCGTATTGGATTATAAGTACGATTGAAAACAGTATCGAAAATGAGTTGAAAACGCGAGTCATAAGGGACTCCTTCAGAAGAGTCGCGGGTAGGATACCGTTTTCTACCGACAAAACAATCATTTTCGCCTCTGCAACGAGCTCATAAACGATTATTTTAATCGTGTATAAGAGTCAGAAAAGACTCGGATATGTCTTAAGACTACCCAAGTTGATTTAAAACTGATTAATCAGTTGTGCGCTCAAAAAGAGACTCGAATATAATTCAAACAAACGCAAAGAAAGCGACTTGTTTAAAAAACAAAAAGTACAAAAAGCAAATCCTTGAAATTCGACTGTTTTAAATTTATTTTATTTTATTATTTAGGGCAGCCTAACGATAAAAAAAAAATGATTTAAATATTTTATTTTTAATTTTTCGTAAAAATGTCATTTAGTAAAGAAAATAGAGATTGAATTGTTTTTAAATATATTAAAATATATTTTACCAGAAACGTCGCAATTACAAGTTTTGCAAAACATAAAAATATTGAAGAAGAGGACTCGGAAAATTCCAAAATTAATGATACAGAATTACGAAATTTTCTAGAAAGTGATGAAGAATTGTATCATGTGTTCAATGATAATAAGAAAAAAAATGAGAATGGCTTGGAAGACCATGAAGACCATCACCCAATGCAATATGTTACTAGTGAAGCAGATGAATAGATAGAGAATGATATGAAAGATTCAATAATGGTACACTTGGAGGAGAAAATATATGATAAAAAAAATACAAACTCAAGTCAGTTCAACCGTAGATACAAACGATGATGAGAGATCATATAGGTAATATTCTTGGTTTTGTGTTAATGCACCATAATTAGTAAAACATGAATTATATTTATTTTGCAGTTTTTGCAAGTATGAACCTTGTTGAAAATCTTTCAAGTTACCGCATAATTGAAAGACTCTACACCACTGCACAGATCTGTGTTACGAATAGAAGATAATAATGAAAATTAAGTTAATGAAATATTTTTGCAATTTTTCTCATTAAACAAATTTAATTGGGCGTTCTAAGGAAAGATGGAGTTTTTTTTAAATAAAAAAATAAGCAAAACAGTTATTTTTCGTGTTTGATTTTGAGAAAATACAATTATAAATGTGCGTGTAATATGATTTAAAGAAGACTCGCTTACGGCTAGTAATATCATAAAAAAATGACTCGAAATTGATTATAAGTGCGATTGAAAACTGTATCGAAAACGAGTCAAAACCTCGAGTTATAAGGTACTCGTTTAGAAGAGTCGCGGCTAGGGTACCATTTTCTCCCGAAATAACAATCATTTTCGACTCAAAAACAAGCGCATAAATGATTATTTTAATCGTGTAACAGAGTCAAAAGAGACTCGAATATGATCATTAATTAAAAAAAAAAAAATGCTAACTGGGAATTGATTCATATTTCTTTTATACATACGAGGGCTGCTCTATATATTTCTGGCCTAATAGTGAAAATGCGAATATTTATAATCAAAAATGGTTTTATTGTTTTTCAAAGTATTCTCCAGCATGATTTATACACTTTTGCATGCGCTCAAACCAATTGTCGAAGTACTTTTTCCACTCCGATTGACACACCTCTAAAACATGGTTTTTGAACACTTCAACAGCTTCTTCTGGCGACGAAAATCGTTGACCACGCATTTTTTTCTTGATGTGCGGAAACAAGAAGAAGTCATTAGGTGCCAAGTCAGGGCTGTATGGCGGATGACCCATTAATTCGACGTTTTGGCTGGTCAAAAACGCTCTGGTTTGAGCCGATGTGTGAGAGCTCGCATTGTCATGGTGAACAATGATTCGTCTTCTCTTGTTGGTTTTTCGAATTTCTCCGATGACTTCAGGCAAACAAATTGTAGTGTACCACTCAGAAGTGACCGTCCTACGTTGCTCAAGCGGAACAGTCGCCACATGACCAGTTTTGCCGAAGAAAAAGGCGACCATTTGCTTCGAAGTGCTTCTTCCACGAACAACTTTCGTTGGATTTTGCTCGTCTTTGAAGACCCACACGGTCGAGCCTTTTTTTGAGCGACTTTCAAATTGTGCGGGATCCAACGAAAACAAATCTTTTTTACGGCCAGGTGTTCATGCAGTATCGAATGTATGCTGGTGGAAGAAATGTCCAAGGATGTCTCTATCTCTCGGTATGTCGCATGTCGATCTTGCATTATGAGTTCACGCACGGCATCAATGTTCTCTAGCACAACAGCCGTTTTTGGACGACCTTCACGGAATTCGTCTTTGAGCGAGCTTCGGCCACGATTAAATTCATTCTACCAATTTTTCACATTGCTATAGGATGGTGCTTCATCGCCATACAAAGATTTAAGTTCATCAATGCACTCTTGTCGTGATAATCTACGTCGAAAGTTGTGAAAAATGATGGCACGAAAATGTTCACGAGTTAATTCCATTTTTTTCTATATTAATTTTTTCAAGTCACTGTAAACAACACAAATAATGGTCGTACGTCAAAACGTTTTGAGTACGATTATGCTTAAAAATGACAAACTTTCCAATGGAAAGTATGAATTTGTTTTTTATTCTTTTAAATAATTTTAAATAGTTTTAATACCGATTGTCAATTCATGTTTTTTGTTAACTATGAATTTGTTTTGTTTAGATGCTGTTTGGAAGAATGTTTAATAGCAGTTATCTGCCGGAAAAAACAAAATTGCTAATATATAAATTAAGTATAAGACCGTTACTTTTATATGCATTTACAACTTTGCTTTCCATATCCCCAACAGTAATAAAAGAATTCGAAATCTTTGAGCGAAAAACTCTTAGACTTTGCATTAACACACATTTTAAACGAACAAACAAAAAATTTTCTAATGAATATATATATGATTTAGCTCAGGTAAGACCTTTGGCGTCTAGACAATACTTTAATTCAAAATACCCTTCACAGTCAAGTAGATTTTAATTGGCTGAACACTATTTACTACTCTCCCTTGGGCTATGTTAAATCCGGAATTGCTTGTGTTAACAGTTTACTGCCAAAATTTTATGTCTCGAAAATTCAAGGTGCCCATAGGGGTTAATATTTTATTTATTTATTTATTTTTTTAGTTTTTTAGTTTTAAGTTTAGTTTATAAGTCCATTCTTTCTTATTAAAACACTTCTGCATTGTGCCGGGAGCAAGCACTTAATTTACAAAAATTGATACCCATACTTCCACACATTTTTTTTTTGTCTCCTACGTATCCAGAAAACTTTTTTGCATAGATGCATATCTGAGTTACAAATTAGCAGTAGTGCGACCCCTACCAAAACAAAGTAATTATTTGCTATTCTATTTCTAGAGCATAAGCTGAAATCGGAGTGATTGATAAGCACTTCCTACATAACTTCCTTAATTATGATTGAGAGCTAGTAGGTCATGGAAGCAAGTCTGTTTAAATAATGAAAACGTAACACCCCGACAATGTATCTTCGTGAATCGCAACAAAAAAATAGTAGTAAGTTATGTATTGCTAACAATCCTATTGCTAATCATTGTAAGCCTCCCTAGAAAATTATCAATGTGCTTAGTAAAGTGTAAATCGCTGAATTTAAGCATCCAACATTTTGAGGTTATACAATATTCTTCAAGCGTTAATTAATTTGAAAACAAAAAATAATGCTTAAATAGATTTATTTTTACAATTTTGCAAACTAACATCCGATGTTATTAAATTTATTTTGCTCTTTTGTTTCAGTGTACACAATGGTTCAACAAGTGCAGTTGGAAAATTATGCTTGGATTTCTTGCAACAGCTGCTGTTGCTTTTTGTTAAGGACAATGATACTCATATTTTGTAAGCATTTATGCAGTACTTTTTTTTATAAAAAAATAACTAAAGAACAGAAATAAAAACAAAGATTTTGTTTATTTAAATGTTGTATATTCATCTTTATTACAATACTTCATGTAAATACTGCACTACTATTTAAACAAGCCCACCGTTTGTCGAAGGTTGTTTTTCCTACAAAGCAAATATAAAAACACATTTTTAAACTAAAACTAAAAAGTAAAAAAATATAAAAATACATATAATTATATTTTTATACCCTTCACCACTAAAAGTGGAAAAAGGGTAAATATAAGTTTGTCATTCCGTGTGTAATTTCTACTATATCCATTTCCGACCCCATTAAGTAAATATATTCTATATTCTTATGCATAGCGAAGTCGATTGACCTATGTCCGTCTGTCCGTCCGTGTTAAACTAATGCATAGGCAAATTGGTCAAATACAAAATTTAATTTAAAAAATTCTTTATTAATAAAACTCAAAAAAAATTTGAAATTTAAATTTAAAAATTTTAAATATTAAAACACATACATTCTCATAAATTTTAAAACTCAGAAAACGTTCAAATTATTTTAAGTCCAGATTTACACTATGCAATATTTTAGAATTTTTTTTCAATTTTTTATTTAAGTTACAGCGTTATATGTTTTCTAAAAGTAAACATTAGCAACAGTATCATCCCCTCAAAACTTAAGCTATACCATTTTTCTTACTCCTCCTGATTCACCAACAAACAAAAATTTTATGTTAGTTTCATGAAAAATTGCATAGTGTAAATGCCGTATAACAAATTTAAGAAAAAACATAATTAGCAAAGTAAGTAGTAAACAAAGTAAATTTATACGATAAAATGTTACAAACAATTAGATACCTTCTAATGTTTACTATTTTTTATGCACTGTCTATAACATTGCGCAACATGTCAGTATCAGCCTCAACGTTTATTCTCTTTGTTGATGTAACTTTAATTATTTGTCACATGGCTAACATTTACCGACGCTTATAATTGTTTTCTATATTTTTAAAACTGATATATCTTCAGAGCTGGGATAAAGACTCAATCTGGCACAATTGGAAGATAATGCAGTTTTTTGTGAATTATAAATTTTCTTTTATCATTGATCAGACTTATGTCCACTTATTCTTACATTTCTCAATTCTTTATTACATTTCTCAATTCTCATTCAAAAATGGAAAATGGAAATATTCCTTTTTTGTATTTTATCTGTTGTTTTACTGAATATTCTATTTATAGTACTCGTATTGTAAGTTTTGTATGCCATTTTATATTTCTCAGCATAAAATTTGTTTGATTTTTCTCTCCTTTCTGCTATTTGTGGTACATAAATTAAAGACTTGTAAACTTTTGTTTCTGTAACCTTTCTTGCGTTACTTGCTCTTCTATACTTTAATTGTTTAAATAAACTAATTATTACTTACTTTTTATTATCAATTAATATCTCTATAACTTTTTCTTTATTTCTTTTGAAAAATTGCTCAACACTTAACTCGAGTACTTTTACTATCAAAAGTTTCCCCATATTAATAATTATTCTTATGTCATGCTTAGAATAATAATTACTAATTCTGCCGGAAGCTGTTGGCTTTTGATACTATTACTAACGTATCTAAATAGGGGAGTTCGTTTTTATTTTCTATTTCTATTGTAAATTTTATACAACTATTGAAATTATTAAATGTTTCCAATATATTTTTAATTCCAGACGCAGAAATAATTAAAAAAAAATCATTCACATATTCAGTCATTATTGTTGGTTTAGTACTAAGTTCTTCAATACACATGTCTAACAACTTTTCCATAAGAATATCTGCCATAACTGGAGAAGCTGGGGATCCCATTGGTAGTCATTTAGTAAAAATTTTAAAATCCGGAAAAATAAACATTTTTCCATTTTAGTATATTGCTGTATTGCGTTCCACTTTTCGTTTATTATATTTACTGCCAAATCAACAGTTATACTTGGAAATAATGATACTACAAGAATTTAAATTAATTATTTCTCATTATGAATACTTTTTAATTTGCAATAAATTCTTAAGATACTATTTAGAATTCTCCATAATCTTTCTTACCCAACGCTGAGGCGAAGTATTGAAAAAAAAAAAAAAAAAAACAAATAATATTTTTATTTTAAAAACTGTCCTAGTGCTTGAATAAACTAGAAAAGAAAATTATTTATAAAGGTCACAGAAACAAGAATATTTTATTGAAGTAATATTCAAATACTTGCTAAATATATGTCCAATTTAAATCTCAACAATCATTTCCAATTGAATTCATTCACAAAAGGAATCATTAGATGTATAATAAATATTTTTTTTAAAGATTCTTATGATAATGTAGTAATATGATTCGACATTGCCAACTCTGATATTTTTTAAAAGTTATATTCGTGTTTTGCTTTTTATCAACCCTTTTGTTTGCATGTGTCAAGGTTGTTTATTTAGTAGAGTATAGACGTCTTTTACATTCATAGATGATTGTATGTTTTAATTCAACTCGTACGTTAAGAGCAAAGATTTACAAGTTTTTGTAAGAGTATATTTGTATATGTTAATATATGAACTTATCGTCTGACGTTAATTTGGAAAAACATGCTGCTATTATTCAATAAACCTTTAATCGCCTTTAAAAAAAAAAGAAATATAAAAAACGATACATTTTCATTATAAACACTTTTGTAACAGCAAAAGTTCATCCTTATATATTGACATAAACGAATTAATCATGTGTCATCTAACTTAATTCTAGCTAATAATCTACTGTAGTAAGACAAAGTTTAATTAGCATTTAGCATAAAACGTGTAATAAATCAAACTTAAAAGGTAGCAAACATCTAATCCTTTTTCCTTGTTTAAGTTTTTTTCTTTACAGTACAACGTTGGAACAGGCATCGCTTAGTGGGAGATTCGAACAAAAAATGTGAGATAATCACGAAAGTTTTGCTTAAGTTTTATATTGTTACATTAAGAGCACTTCTTCTGGTTAAAGGATCTTAACAAACCTAGAATGTTTTCTATTTAGATTGACAGTCAGCTGTAATTTACCCAAACTGCAACATATATCTCATACTAGTGATGGCCACGTATCTGCTAGGGCTGTTGGCTACACCAGAATGTTAAAGAGAAGCGAACTCTTTAAAAACACCAAACTCTTTGTAGGAACACCATATATCGGTCTTGCTTAGCCAGGAGGGAGTTTGGACGATAGTGCGGACTCACGATACCTGTCGAAGATAAACTTTGGTAATTATACTTGTAAAAGGTGGATAGAGAGATCAAAAACAAGCCTGGTGAGGGTATATTTAATGAAACGACAAAGATGGAGAAACTAAACTTCGTGATTACAAAAGTTTAAAAAGACACTAGAAAAATCACTGACCTGTTAACTTTATTAATAAATAGCAGAGATGTTCGGCCTTATATATACATTGGTTGGCCTGCTAAAAATTCAAGCTAATTGAAGGAAAATTCTTATTGCGAAAGAATAATATAATTCTTATTTATAATAATATTGGCCCATATTCTTTTTTATAGACTAAAGTCGACTCGTGCTAAGGTATACTCTAAAATAAAAGGCTCTTATTAACTCTTTTGCTTTCATAGTCAATAATAAAGTATACTTTAAGTTCAGCCGACTTCCACTGGGTGTCAACTGTAATTTGATAAATGTTTTCATACAATTTTCAAACAAACACTTCACTTTGGTATAAAAATCAGATATAGAGTATTGTGTTCTTAAACCAAGTAAAATAATTATGGAAAAATGAGTTAAAAATAGCTTTAGCTAGTTTTTAATTTAGATTTGAATTTAACGCACAAAAGACATTTTAAATTGTCTATAAAGGAGTTAGAGTCGACTCTAAAGAAAACCGACTTTAGTTCCCTTAAAGTATACTTTATTTTAACTATGAATTTAGGCCATTATTTTTATTTATGTCAATACAAAAAATGAACGTGAACTGAATAATGTTTCTAAAATCTTAGCAATTGTGTCTCTATAAAAGTAACACTAAGATAGCTAAAATAAGAAAAGGCGTAGTAGGGAGAAGTAGCAGTTATCCATGAAAAGACTAAAACCCATGATGCTATACTCATAGTCTGCAGGCATGCTGGAATATTTTCAAGGGACCTCCTTGGCTATGCGTAGAAGTAGCTAATGCAATAACGCTCATCGAGTTCGAATCGCCAACCCCACCTGACATAGTAATGTGAAACATGGTCTGTAGTATAATAAACGTTAATTCAATAAAGGATCTCATCATAAAGCAAATATTTTTGATTAGTCTGGAGTAAAGGGTACGAGACTTGCTGATATTCGGAAGGATCATATGGGTACGGAAAAACACCCAAAATAATGTCTGTTTCTGTACTCATGTTTATATCAAAAAAAAAAAAACCTTGAAGACATTATACTTTTCATACAAATTGCAATTTGGGGAAAAAAAAACTAAAAATCCTAGCTGCTACTGATGGCGTCAAAGCAGATTTTAAAACTAAATGCTTTTTGTCCCTACATATTATAAATATTCTAATATATATAAACATATTGTTTGTGTAGCAATAACGTTGCTTAACATACTAAAATAGACTTTGTGTTATATTTTTATAAGAAGTATTTCCATTTTGTTGTTATGTTTTCTTAATTTAATAAACCAGTGATAAACAAAATCATCAAATTGATTTTGAAAATTATTTTTTAGCTTCCATCATGTTCGCATAGAAATAAGCTGATTTATAAAACTTAAAAACTAAAGGGATGTTTTTATATCTGTATTTGAAATTTAAAATGTTATAAAATATTTTTATGTAAGAGAAAAGTTGCTTTATTAAAAAGTTCTGCTTTGTGAAATATTGTATTGAAAAAACTTTGCGTTTTAAGAAAAATATTCTTAATATTACCAAGTATTTAAAATAGGTTAATAAGAAAGAATTTTGCTTTAAAGAAACTCTCAACATCAAAGTGAACAAGATTTTATATCAGAAAACTGTAGTTTGTATACATTATAAACACATTGTAAAAGTATTTTTTATGTTTTATACACAAACATCAATATAATTTCATTTCACCATGAACTTGGCATAATAAAAGTTTCTTTGCATAAATTGCGATTAAGCATTTTTCTTATTATATTATTTTAAATACCGCCACACTTTTTGAGTGTTTTTTTAAATTTCAATAACTCAATAAGCAAACGGTGTGAAAATTGATTAAATCAAATTATGCTGAATAGCCATAAATTTAGTTTATAACTAGTATAAATTTATTGAATAAAATAAGAATCAAACTGATAACTAAAATGGGCGTAGGCCAAATAAGGGATCCTGTGGTACGGATGGAATAGCTGATGTTGTATTGAAAAGAACCAATGTTATAGCATGGACATTTCAAGCCAAAGTTTTTAACCATTGCTATAATATTGGTTATTTTCCAATAGCGTGGAAATCGGCTCTCGTCGTTCCTATACGGAAACCCAAATCGGATCTTGAAGTGTGTGGAAGCTATAGACCCATTTCCCTGATATAAGCTTTTAGAAAGCTATTTGAATTCTTTCTCCTGGCAAAGACAATTGATGTTATAATTGAAACGGACATCTTAAAGGACTTCCAATTTGGATTTAGAAATGGACTTTCGACAGCGCAAGCTCTAACGGTACTGACGGACTTCATTGCCAGGCGATTGAACAGAAGATGCCCCACAATAGCTGTCAGTTTGGACTATGCCAAAGCTTTTGACACAGTTTGGCATGATGGGCTCATGTTCAAGATGATAAGTGATAAGTGTGCTGACAATATCTTTATGTCGGTCATACGACAGCCGTCA